>JAPKLY010000296.1:309744-357345 GCA_026898435.1 Prunella vulgaris
ATGGAATCACTAAATCATTAATCAAATTGATAATCACACACCAAATCACTAAATTTATCATAACATCGAGTTTTGGTAAACATGAGGATGTGTGAGTACTACAAGTGGATATGACTACCATAAGTATCACAAGTACAATTTCAACTTAACAAGTAACCCAACGAGTAATCTTTTCATACAACAAGTGTATATCTTTGAACTAATTTTGTTTTTTATATCTAATCTAGTAATTTAAAACTAAAACAGATAATATCTTGCAAAACTTTTATTTTTAGTAGTAATTTAAAACAAAAAATTATGGAAATAACCTAATAGTATTACTCTTTTGTGAGAATGGTACTAGGAAATAATCTAATAGTATGTAATACTAGACTAAGTAGTTCCTAATACCATCCTCACAAAAGAGTGATACTATTAGGATCCCAATATCAATACTTGTAAATAGAATCACTAAATCATTAATCAAATTGATAATCACACACCAAATCACTAAATTTGTCATAACATGGAGTTTTGGTAAACATGAGGATGTGTGAGTACTACAAGTGGATATGACTACTATAAGTATTACAAGTACAATTTCAACTAGCAGGTAACACAACGAGTAATCTTTTCGTACAACAAGTGTATATCTTCGAACTAATTTTGTTTTTTATATCCAATCTAGTAATTCAAAGCTAAAATAGATAATATCTTGCAAAAAATTTATTTTTAGTATTAATTTAAAACTAAAAATTAAGGAAATAACCTAATAGTATTACTCTTTTGTGAGGATGGTACTAGAAAATAACCTAATAGTATGTAATACTAGACTGAGTAGTTCCTAATACCATCCTCACAAAAGAGTGATACTATAAGGATCCCAACGTCAATACTTGTAAATAGAATCACTAAATCATTAATCAAATTGATAATCACACCAAATTGTCTTCGCGGTTTCTGGTTGCTAAATTTCTGGTCGGAGTTCGCCAAATATTCGTCGCGGTTTTTGTTTTTTTATCGGTAAATGTTAGTTGTTAGTTGTTAGTAGTTAGACGTTACATCAAGTTCCCAAACACTCCAAGAATAAACTCCTAGCCAACCTTATATCTCCTATCTCCAATTCGTTCCCAAAGGGAATCGAACCCGGGTCACTCACTCAAGTGAGGAGCCCGGTGGCCAGATGAGCTATTTCGTCGTGGTTTCTGGTTGCTGAATGCGCCAAAATTCACAATTCACACAACTTCTCTTTGATTCACGCCGAAATTGGGGAGCTAGGGCGAGTATTGGGGATTTTTTTATCATATTTTTTTTAAACAATATTAAGAATCCATTTTTTAGTTACAATATATAAAAGATTTACATGTGTGTGGCTTAGTTGGCTAGCGCGTAGGTCTTATAGTTCTGAGTGATCTTGAGGTGGAGAGTTCGAGCCTTTGTCACCCCAAATTTTTAGTTATCCACTCTCCAAGAATTTAATTTCTTTTTTAGTTATCAACTTTCCAAGAATTTAATTTAGAGTAATAGGGATTCTATTTTATCATATTTTTTCATGTTCAATAAACAAGATATGTGTAGTTTAGTTGGTGAAAGACAAGTAAATTGTTGGAAAGGTCAGAGGTTCAAGTGTCATTGATGTATTCATTTTTTATAATGCAAACTTGATTCAAATAGTTTTATTAAAATATCTAAGACAAATGTGGTGTTTGGTTTAGTGGTGTAGTTATCCTCTTTAGGTAAAAGGGTCTCATGTTCGAACCTTGATGGATTAAAATTTATATTTTTTAATTTTTTTAATATAATTTATATTTTATACGGAAAAATTAATTAATGGCAAAAAGATAATAAATAATAAATATCAAATTAAAATAAAAAATTTCTAGCTTATTTGGCAAAAAGATAATAAATAATAAACATCAAATTAAAATAAAAATTATCTAGATTATTTGGCAAAAAGATAATAAATAATAAACATCAAATTAAAATAAAAATTATCTAGCTATTTGGTCATTATTTGTCTATTTGTCAAGTTTAATCGAAAGATTTTGTGATCGAACCTCAATAAATAAATTTTTTTAATAAATTTTATATTCACAATTTTATTCAGTAAAATCTATATTTTATAAGGGAAAAATTTATTAATCGTCACCATATATAAATATTGGTGACAACATACTATGTCACTATTTACTATGAACAATTAATGACGAAACATAAAACCGTCATGCAAATTGAATATTATATGACCAATATTGATCGTCACTAATTAAAATGACGATCGTTGCCGAATAAAATTATGACGAAATAAGTGCGTCATTAAAAAATGATTAATAATCGTCACTATATATCAATATTGGTGACGAAAGAATATGTCACTAATTATTATGAACAATTAGCAACGAAATATAAAATTGTCATTAAAACTTTATATTATATGACCAATATTGATCGTCACCGAATAATATTGTGACGAAATAAGTGTGTCATTAAAAAAAGATTATTAATCGTCACTATATATCAATATTGGTGACGAAAGAATATGTCACTAATTACTATGAACAATTAATGACGAAACATAAAATTGTCATTAATATTATATATTATATGACGACTATGATCGTCACTAATTACAATGACAATAGTTACCAAATAATAGTGTGACGAATTAAGTGCGTCATGATTGGTGTAAAAATTGCTCGAAATTCGTGTGCTTAAAGTACTAATTTTGATAGAATGTCTTGTATTTTTATGCCTAATTTAATTAATTTGAGCTTAATTGTCAAGAAGGGTATTAATTGCTTATTTTTATGTGATAAATTGAATTTTAAAGCAAAATTGTGCCCATTCTTATAATTTGTGAATGCAGAATACAATTGGAAAAGGAATACTTGACCAAGAAAGTGATAAAATGGGACCCACAACTTTCTCACTCCACTGGTACACCCCAACTAGGGGTGAGCATGGCTCGGTTCGTTACCGAACCAACCGAATAACCAAAATCGAAATAACCGAACTATTCAATATAAAAAACTGAAACCGAGCCATATATATGCAAAATCGAAAAAACCGAAACCAAAAATTTCGGTTCGGTTTCGATTTTATACCGAAATAACCGAAATATTTTTAAAATAATAAAATTTTAAAATTTAAAATATATAATAATAGTATATATTACTATTAGTATATATAATTATACAATATATAATATTATATATACATAACCGAAATCTAATATATATTTAATCTAATTAAGTGCTTTTTTATATATAGAAAATATATATAATTATATTTAATCTCAAATATATATAGTATATATATGTAATATTTTATTTCGGTTCGGTTTTCGGTATTATGGTATTTTTGCCACGAAAATCAAAACCGAAACCGAATACCAAAAATTTGAAAATTTAAAACCAAAACCGAACCGAATACCAAATTAACCGAACCGAATTTCTATTTCGGTTCGGTTTGGTTCGATTTTTCGGTTTTTCCCGAATAGTGTTCACCCCTAACCCCAACCTGCCACCTCCTCTGCAAATCTTGCCAACAGCAAACAAATCAACAGCTTCACACAGTAACCGCCGATGGAAGTCGAAATCTGAAAACCATTTCGCCGGAAATTCGCGATTCCAGCCCGTCGCGATTTCGTCAATCGCCGGAAGCAACCTCAGCGCCTGCCATCGAAGTAATCTACCCGCTCAATCAACCGCCGCGTCACAGCACCCACCTGCATCTCGACGCCGATCGTACAGCCTGCTTGCAACCCCGGAGTCCGCCACTCGCCTGGACGCACTTCGCCGGAATCCACCTCAACTCTGTTCCAAACCGTCGCTCGAAGCAGCAAAGCCGGAATTCACGCTCAATCGTCACCGCCTGGAATCGATCTCACGCCGGAATCGATCCGTCGACCACAGAAGACATCACGCCGTCCGCCTCTGCACAATCACCGCCACCTATTGAAGTCATAACCACCACTGGCCGGAATTAATTCCTGATCGAAGTCAAGTCGTCGCCGTGAACCACAGCCTTAGTCCTCAATTGTCGCTGGAATCAGATTCTTATCTGGTAATTAGAAATTAACTTGGGCTATTTTGTTATTCTAATTGTTAAGCCCAAAACCTTTTGATTTGGCCCATTTAAGATTTGCCTGAGATTTGCTAGGGATACATATATATATATTATTCGGAGAGAAGAGAACAGCTTTAGTAGGTTTTAGATTAGGATTTAATTTCTTTTTCTTTCGTAATTAGGGCAGTAGGTTTAATTTTAATTCTTCTCTCCTTCGTTCTTTGCAAAAACAGTAGATTTAGGAAACAAAATTTTTTCTATTTTCTTTATCTCGTTCATTTATATTATTATATTAGTTAGGGTTTGATGAATTTCTTTTTCTTGTTTTATTTAATTTATGTTATGATTTTAGGATTAGTCATGCATTAATTCCAGTTACTTTGAACATGTGAAACTAGGAGAAACCCTATTCGTGGTTGGAAAATAGGTGTGTTGTGAATTTTGATTCAGTTTTTATATTTCAAGGCTGTGTATTGTTGAGTAGAAATTGCATGCAATATTCTTTAAGCTTGATTGTGCGTATTTAATTCATGCCTACGACCATTGGGTGGATTAAATATCACATGAAAAGTATGGGTGAATATGTGAATTTTGAATCAAATCAGTGCTTAGATATCCGACCAAGAGTCTAGGTGCTTAGATTAACCGGCCTTGAACACTGTTGTCTATGACAGTGAGAGACGAATAAATTAGACTTAGTACCCATGTTGGAACGGAATAATTAATTCACCACCCTAGGAAATTTAATTTGTCTTGAGGACTCAAGTGAGGGCTCTGGAGGAACTCAACCTGATGGGAAGATGATAGGCAACAATGTAGTTATTTTGTCTATGAAATAATTGCATATAATAGTGGTGGCTCTATATAAGTGAATTAAAATATATAGCGTATTTGTTGAACTGCCTACGAATAGGGGGATGCCTAGTGAATCATATTCGAAGTATACCTTCTCACCTTTGCATTTGTTTAGTTTTAGGTTATTTTTAAATTCATTTGAATTATTTGGTTGCCTGTTAGAGTTTAGGAAAAACTCCATTTGCTCTTTCAATTTCTTGTTAGGATTTTTATTTTTCTTTTTAATTCAACAATTAACAAACATTCACACTTAGTTTACCTCCTGTGGGTTCGATACTACTTGTCCCTATACTTGCTCATACTACACGATCCCTTCCTCTTGAGGGTTTGAATTTTGTTTATTTACAAAATATTAGTTCAAGTCACGTCACCAATTCTTTTGAATAATTAATGACAAAACGTATAGTTGTCACAAAAATATTATTTTTCATGACGTTGAATATCGTCACTAAATATTATGAATATCGTCACCAAAGTTTATTGTGACGAATTTCTTGTTTTTGTCATGAAAATTTCGAAATAGTGACAAAAAAAACACCAGTGGCGACAAAAAGAAAATTCGTCACGAATTCTCACTTTTTGGTGACGAAAATTAAATTTGTCACCTGTAGGTAACATATTGTGACGAATTTTGTGTTGTCACACAAAATTTCGTCACGGAATGTGTGATTTCCTGTAGTGAACTTTTTCTTTCTATATTTTCTGATTCTCTTTTCTTCATATGTATACTTCTCAGCTTTGGGGTATGGACAATCCTTGATGTAATGTCCAGGTTTTCTGCAGTTATAACACAAATAATTTGACTTAGGTGCTGTAGATTTCACCTTACCATCCTCCTTTGGCGTGAACTGCTTCTTCTTAGTCAAGTTGCCAAACTTCTTGAGCTGCTTTATAAAAAGAGCCAAGTCTTCATCATCAGAATCTGTAGCTGCAAGGTTGTCAGCTACTAGAGCTGTAACCTTACTGCTGTCAGGTTCTTTTCTTCTACTTATGTCAAATTCATAAGCCTTCAGGTCTGAAAAGAGTTCAAAGGTGGAAATCTTAGATAAATTCTTTGATTCTCTCATAGCAATGACCTTCATGTCCCATTCAGAAGGTAAGCCTCTGAGAACTTTCATGTTCATTTCTCTTTGTGAGTAATATTTACCAAGTGAGTCTAGCTCATTGAGAATCTCAATGAATCTTGACTCAAATTTTTCAAGAGTTTCACTAGATTTCATCTTGAAGTTCTCAAACTTTTGAACAGCTATCATGAGTTTATTTTTCTTGATTTGTTCAGTTCCTTCACAAATCATTTCCAACTTTTTCCATATATCTTTTGCAGTTTTACAGTTTTTGATCTTGCTAAACACAATTTTATCCAGTAAGTGATAAATAGTGTTCTTTGCAACATTGTCAAGATTGGACCTTCTCTTATCATCCTCTGTCCATTCCCTTCTAGGTTTGGGGATGATCTGAGCTAGTCCAGCTGACTGATTAGCTGTAGTGTTCACCTTCACAATAGGTATAGGGTCATCTTCAATGATAGACCACATTTCATCATTGATTGCAGACAAGTGTGCTTGCATTCTAATCTTCCATTCATCATAATCCTCAGCAGAGAACATAGGAACCTTGGATTTCACCATTTTGGGAGTCATGCAAGTATGCAGGTGTGTTTTTCAAAAATAAAAGGATCTAGCTAGGTACTGATCAAACTAGTGGCAAGCCAACAGCTCTGATACCACTTGTTGGTCCCTTAAGTGGTCAAGGTCTAGAGGGGGGGGGGGGTGAATAGACCCTGAGTCCAAAATCAAATTTTCAAATTTTTTCAAAAGGGGGGATTCTAGAACCTTACTATAACCTCTAAAAGTTCAAAAACAATAAGTCTACAAGAGATTTCAAAAACTGAACCACAAAGGTTGCAACTGTGGACTAAAGAAGTCTATAGCTGCAGAGTTATAAAACTAGCAAATAAAGTAAACTACTTGTAGATAGGAAATCAAATGAATTCTCACACTTAAAAGTGTATTCAGAATACTCTAATGTGCAGTGGAAAATAGGTGAGTGTTAAATGAAAAACAATTTAAACAAACTTAACAGCTGAATGACTTAGACAAGTCTACAGATGTAGAGTCAGTTTCTTTGTGAAAAACACAAAGTTTTATGCACTTGATATTAAAAGAATGATGAATGTAACAAGTAAGTAAATATGCAATACAGAAATATAAATGACAGAAAGTAAATAGACAATGTTTATAGTGGTTCAGTGTCTATGAAAAAGACAACCTACATCCACTGTTACACCACTTAGGTGCCAAATTCACTAAGAACAGATCACAAAGTTCAATACAAGTAGTTCCCCCTTAAAACTAGGTTCACTCAGATTCCTATTCTAACAAGAGATTAACTATCCTATTCACTCAGAAAAACAACTCACAAAGAGTTAAAACCTCACATAGAGATATCTACACTAAGTAGAAACGATAAAAGAAGTGATGGAACAACAACAAAAAAATGTGATTCTTTCTAAGAAAATCCTAACCCAACTATCCTATGAATCACAAAGAACAATAAAAATCTCTCTCTCAGAATTTGTTGGCTGTAGACTTGCTTAGGCTGAATGCTTGTATGTGCAGGGTTGTTGTTGTTGCTTCCTCTGAGAACTTCCTCTATTTATAGATTGAGTGGTGTGACTTATATGTTGGAAAATTCAAATTTGAATTCCGGATAAGGCTCCTCTCTCTCTATTGATATGTGTGAAGTGATCCTCATCCTTCACACAGGATAGTACTGGTTGTACTATTGTCCTTTTCTTCAGAATTTTGGATGTCTTCAAACTAATATCCATTATCCTCCAGAATCATAGAAATAACCTCCTCTTAAGTTTTATTTAGTGAGTGCATGAGAGCTACACTAAATGAGCTTAAGGGTCTTCATAAACTTTAATTAATCTTGGACTTGTACTCTCTCTTCAAACGGTCTTCTCAACTGTAGGGGCTTCAACCTTCCAGCTGCAGAGTCCTGAAAATACAAAATTGGCTGTAGAGAAACATTACAGTTGTAGGGTCATGTCTAGCTGTAGAATGATCAAGTATATAGCTGTAGACCTCTCTTACAACTTATAACTTTCAAAAACCAATTTCCTTAGATCAAGTGTTATATTATTTTCACCATTTAAATATATGCTTTGCACACATCAAAATCTAGACCAAGGTACTTAACAATAGGCTTATGAGATAAAAAGTTTTTTTGTCCCATAACTTATTGAGTGTCCGATTTTGGTCCCAAAAATTTTAACTTTTCAATTTTGGTCCCATAACTCTTTGTGTTTGTCCAATTTTTGTCCCATTTTTACTAGAAAATATCAATAATGTCATTTTTTTCTATGCACAACACATGTTGTGGTTGAATTTGAAATTTTCCGGCACTCTTTCTGACGTGGGTGCAAAATAATTAATTTTTTTTTATTTTGTATTTTTTTACTTATTTTTTATATTACTGAAACACTAATAAAAATAATAAAATATCAGCAAGTATGATGGAAAGTTTCAAATTGAACCACCATGTGTACCGTGCATGGCAAAAAACAATATTATTTTCACATTTTAGGTAAAAATGGGATCAAAATTGGACAGACTCTAAGAGTTACGGGACCAAAATTGAAAAGTTAAACATTTTGGGAACAAAATTGGACAAACTCTAAGAGTTACATGACCAAAATAAAAAAGTTACATTTTTGGGACCAAAAGCAGACACACAATAAGTTATGAGACTAAATTACTTTTTTTTTCTCATAAGCTTATCATGAAATTGTTTTAAAGTATCAAATATTTGGTCAAGTGTATCAAAATATTCATCAAGTGTATCAAAAGTCGGCGTCAATAAAATCTATAACATAATATTATTGATCCTAATTTTTAATACATTAGATGAGATCTTTGATACAAATTAATTAATTATATGAATTAATTAGACTTAGTACCCATGTTGGAACGGAATAATTAATTTACCACCATAGCTATAAGATTTAATTTGTCTTGATGACTCAAATGGAGGCTCTGAAGGGACCCAACCTAATTGGGAGATGATAGACAACAATGTAGTTATTTAGTCTAGAAAATGATTGCTTATAATAGTGATATTCTCTTTAGTTGTACAAATTTTTTATGTGCAATACATTATGAAAGTGCTGTAGTACCGTTGAGTTGAAGTATTGTTCGAAGTGTGGCGACACTCAAGACAACACTTATTGTGTTCAGAATAATATAGATAGAATAAGTAAACAGCGGAAGACTTTGAACGCAAGGATTTACTCAATCTTTCCACAAACTAAAATTAGTTTGTGGCGGCCTCAAGGCTGAAATATCACTAACTTGGAAAAAGTGATTACAAAAACAAATTCGAGACTTGGAAACATTTCTTCCAAATCTTAAACATAAAATCGGATAAAATATCCAAACAAGTTCCCAGATGGCAAACCTAGATTGTTAAGTCTAAGCCTACTTCAAGAATAAACTTCCACACCCCGTGAATAGCTCAGCAAAACGTATGGGATAATAATATACACAAGTGTTGTACAGAGTGTAACAACACATGTGAAATCACTACACTAAAACCGTAAAAATAGGTTCCTATAAATGCGCTATGCTTCAGTATGTAGTGAGGGCTCTCTCTCTTGGTTGTTGGACGTATTTCTCATCTATTTATAGAGTTGGAATAATGATCCATCCATTAATGAAGTGGAAATCATGGAGAGAAGTTGAGATTCACTTTTATAGGAGTTGATGTAACTTCCTTTCTTTTAACTCTCGGTTCCCTTCAATTCCAGGTCCTTCCACCACATTCCAGATCCTTCAAGGTGCATCAAGAATATTCTGGGTCACGGGAATAACTGCCATTGACCATCGTTGACCAGGGACAGCACCAAGGACAACCATCGAGGCAACACTAAGCAGTTGATCACTGGAACATATTTCCTAAGGGTATGTTTGTTTTGGGACTACCACGGATGGACGTAGGACTTTGCGATCACGTCTCTACACGAGTTTGGGATGTAACATCTGGATTTCACATCCCAAACTCAATCCACACCTAAAAATACCTATTAAACCTATTATTACTCTTTCCAACACAACACTCATAAAATATCTATTATACCTATAAAATCAATCATTATCACACTTTGATTTGACATAAAGTAACATCCTACCCTACTAAAATCCCAAAACAAACACACACTTTTACTATTCATCAAGATTTTCACATCTCAGGATTTCAAAGTCATGACTTCCCACGACCCCCTTAATCCCAAAACAAACGTACCCTAAAGGATGTTGACCTGAAATGATAGCAAAGATAATTTCAACAACACTAAAAAGTTAGTCGTTAGAACAACTATATTGAAGAATGTCCTGGAGGATGGGTGTGATTCCAGATGTGATAGCACTGGTCTCAACACTCACATCTTCAATCTCCCCCCAATCACACCTATCCGCAGACAGTTAACCTGATGCACACAAAATCAGTTTATGACAAAGGCACAACAGATGTTAGTTTGAAGCTGTGTAATTATAGATAAGAACTTGGTGCACATCTAAACAGAGTATGATAAATGCACAACAAAAATTCTTCATAAGTATCAATGGGAAAGACATCCTAAGAGCTATCAGTTCAATACCAAATCAAAGGAACAATATCAGAGTTAAAGGTAAGATAAAAACAGTATTCAAGTTACATCAACTTCAAATAGATAGTAATGTTCAAGTTGGCAAATGCAGCAGCCTGTTCTTCAATGTACCTGTGATGAACAATAACAGATACTACCTCACCAGGAGTGGAAGTAGATGCAGTGTGAGCAGGAGTGTTGCCAACCATAGGGGCAACATTCGGTTCATCAGTAGCAGGGACAGAGGCAGATGCAGCAGGAGGGTTATAAGGCAGATCAATTACACGATTACCTTCTAGAAGAACCTTAGCAATACCAAGAATCAGTGGCTTAGTGATTAAGTGATCTCCATCAGTCCTAGCAGCTCCTTGATTCATAAAAAGCCCATGAATCAAGGCAGGATATGGCAGCTTCCCAATCTTGGACACTTTTCCACCGAACCTAACCATGTTTGCATAAATAATCTCACCAAGATTGAAGGGCAGATTCTTAGCAATTTTGTAGATCAGGCAAGCATGTTCAGTAGTGACTCTTATGGTATTGGAGGAAGGCATCCAGTTGTAAACACACAGCTTGTGAAGAATTGAATGCAAGCTAGTCAAGTTTGCTGTGAACAACTTCTTTGGCCACTTGGTCAGAATTCCACCAGTGATAGAGCAAGTAATCTCATCCATATCAGTCTCCTCAACAACATTATTAGCATTAACAGTTCCAAGAAAATCATTAATTGCAGCAGGAGATATGTCATAAATGGATCCTCTAAAGAACACTCTACCAAATTTTGGACTAGTACTCTTCATCATTGTAGAACATATATGGGCATAGAATTCACAAATCCATGTACTACAAAAAGAACTAGAGTACCTCAGTGTATGCAGCAGCCTCCTTTCCTCAAAGAAGGGAATCAAATTGAAAGCTTCAAGGTCTTTGTTGTTCATCCTCCTCTCATGTATCACATCCTTTTTGACAAACTTCTTGTATCGGCTCTTGGAGTCAACAAAGTAGAAGTTATCAGTGACATAGTTCTCCACATCATAATCAGATTCATCACTACCAGTTTCAGATTTCTCTTCATCATCACCATTAGATTGTTCTTGGTCATCAGCCACTTCATCTTCATTGGCTTCTTCATTAGTTTCAGCATGTTCATCATCATCAACCTGTTCACTAGTTTCCTCAGCTTTAGGGTCATCATCTGTTTCTTCATCAGAGGATGATGAAGAGCTGTGATCAAGTTCTGGATCACCCTGTTCTGGAACAGCAGCAGGTGTTGCCTCAGGGGTGGCAACACTGGGAGCAACAGTTTTGAATTTTCTCCTTTTCTTCAGTTCTTTGCACATCTTAGCAATAGTCACATTATCCTCAGAAATGGCAGGTTCATCAACCTACATTGGAGCAGGGATATCAGCAGCCTCTTCTTTAGTATCAGAAATGACAATAGATGTATTGTCTTTCTTCCTTGAGCTTGAATCACCTAAACCTGTCTTTTTCAAATTCCTATTTGATCTACGGGTAGGTGCAATTTTCTTTTTTCCAGTGGCTTTTGTGACTTTTGATAGTATGGGCACAGGTGGTGATGAGGATGGGGATGATATATATGTGATGAAGTGTGAGTGGGTGATTGTGAAAAAGGGACTTGTACAGGGATTGCAGACACATTTTCTGAGCTAGGTTCAACATTTTCAATATCAACAGGAATGTTAAGGCTTGTTTGAACAGTAGCAGGGGATTCAACATTTTCTTCCATCCTATAGATAGGAACATCATCTAATTGAGAAGCTAGGGTTTCACATTGAGTATCAGATGTACCTGATGGAAGAAGAACTTGAATAGGCAGTGGTGTCTGAACAATCTGTGTCGCTGGTGATGCCGTAGTGGATGCAACCGAAGGTGCAGACTCTGGTGCAGTGGCATCGGCAGAGACATTGGGAGCAGTATCTATAGTCACATTTTCGGCCATAGTAGCGAGAGTGATGAGAGGGTTTTCGGTTTCAGGGGATTTTGGTGTTTCAGTGGTTTGATGTGAGAGTTTGTGTGAGGAAGATGGAATAGATGACTTTTTATGCTTCATTGATATGTGTGAGAGACAAATAACAACTTTTGATATTTTAAAACATTTTAATGCACGAACACAAGAGATGAAAGAAACGACACATTAATGACATAATTAATACATAATTAAGAACATCAATTTATAAGAGAATTTCGAAGATTAGGAGCAGTTTAATTAAGAGAAGAATATCCACCATTATCTAAATAACTACCCATGATGTGAAAGTGTAGAAAGTGGGGTGAAAGTGGGGTAGTAATTGGAATTAAAAAATAAATAAAAATAACCGACAATTTTAATTAAATTAATTAATTAATTAATACCATATAATTATCACACTATTATCATAATTAAAATAATTAAATAACTTATTATGTAAATGCTAAAAATATTCTGAGACTTAGATCAATTACGGTTTATAATGTAGGTACACATACACAATTTTTTTTATGCACTTTTTATTCTCAAGAATTTAATCACCTTTTGAAAAGAACACATCGTGGTTGTCAGCCCCGTGTGCCTAGTTACTCAGCGATCATTCAAGAGTGTTCTTCTTTTCCTTTTTGAAACTAAACAACCTTTTGAAAAGAACACATCGTGATTGTCAGTCCCGTGTGCCTAGTTACTCAACATGTTTAGACCTTTGATTTTTTAGAACTTGTGCTTTTGTTGTGTATGTCCAGTACGAAACCTTTGAGATCACATCACGTCAGAATATGGTTAGCAAAAACAATATAAGTTATAGAACTACTCAATTACGAAATAAAATGATAAAAATACAGTAGTGTTGCTTCAAGTGTAGTAACACTCGGAGCAACATCACACATAGATTTTCAAGGAATGCAGAGTCCAAGAGATTTTCTAAGTGAAGAAAACCTCTCAAAGTCTAGTGCTTTTGTGAAAATGTCAGCTATATGTTTTTCAGTGGATATATACTCTAATTTTACTATCTCCTTCTCAACTAGATCTCTTAAAAAATGGTGTCTAATACTTATGTGTTTTGTGAGTGAGTGTTGTACCGGATTTTTTGAAATGTTGATCGCACTTGTGTTATCACAGAAAATTACCAAAGTATTTGTCTCAGGCACATAATCATCTAGCATCTTTTTAAGCCATAGGAGTTGTGTACAACAGCTACCAGCAGCTATGTACTCAGATTCAGCAGTGGATTGGGAAATGCATTTTTATTTTTTACTATGCCAAGAAACAAGATTGTTACCCATGTAGAAACAACCACCACTAGTGCTTTTCCTATCCTCACAGTCACCAGCCCAGTCAGCATCACTATAGCCTACTAGTGTGCTATTTGTGTCCTTTGAAAATCACAATCCCATGTCACTTGTACCACTCACATATCTGATGATCCTCTTCACAGCCTTCATGTGAGAATCCTTGGGATTTGCTTGGTACCTGGCACACACACAAACACTGTACATAATGTCAGGTCTACTGGAAGTTAAGTATAGTAAACTGCCAATCATAGATCGATACAGAGTGTGGTCAACACTTTGTCCAACATCATCTTTGCACAGTTTCTGTGAAGTTCCCATAGGAGTTTTCATAGGTTTTGCATCAGTAAGACCAAATCTTTTCACTAAGTTTTTAGCATACTTACTTTGTGAAATAAAAATACCACTATCACTTTGTTTGATTTGTAGTCCTAAAAAGTAATTTAGTTCACCAACCATGCTCATTTCAAAAGTCGTAGTCATAGCTTTCACAAAGTTATCAATCAATTCTTGTGATGTTGCACCAAATACAATGTCATCAACATATATTTGTGCAATCAAGAAACCATTAGTATCATGTTTAATGAAAAGAGTTCTATCAGCCTCACCTCTAATAAATCCAAATTGTAGTAAGAAATCAGTAAGTCTACCATACCAAGCTCTAGGAGCTTGTTTTAAACTATACAAAGCTTTCTTCAATTTATACACATAATCAGGATGAAATAGATCTACAAAACCTTTTGGTTGTTCTACAAAAGCTTCCTCAAGTAAAACACCATTTAAAAAAAGCAGCTTTAACATCCATTTGAAACAATTTAATTCCAATAAAATATGCAATAGATAATAGAAGTCTAATAGATTCTATCCTAGCAACAGGAGCAAATGTTTCATCGAAATCAATTCCTTCAATTTGTGTATATCCTTGTGCAACAAGTCTAGCTTTGTTTCTTACTATATTACCAGATTCATCAGTCTTATTCTTGAAAATCCAATTTGTTCTAATTATATTCATGTTTGAAGGTCTAGGTACTAGAGTCCAAACGTCATTTCTAGTGAATTGTTCAAGTTCTTCTTGCATAGCCTCAATCCAACTTACATATTTCAAAGCTTCAGACACATTTTTGGGTTCAATAGAAGAAAAATAACCTTGAGTACATACCTGAGTGCATATATTGGACATGCAAACCGAACGTACTACATCATTCATTTTACCTTTTCTTCTTGTGAGAACACCAACTGAGGATTCACCTATGATCTGTGATGAAGGATGATCCTTCTTGCATCTACGGACAAGGGTTTGTCCAGGAGTTTTGGGTGACTTATTCTCATCATTTTCTGAATCTGCATCTGATGCCGCTGGAGATGTTGTCACCTTTGGTTCAACACTTTTCACTGGTTCAGTGATACTTGTGATTTCCATCAAGTTAGAGATGTCCTCTTCCACCTTTTTACCTGAAATATTTGAAACATCATCGAATACTGTGTTCACAGATTCTTGCAAAATTCTTGTTCTAAGATTGTAAGCCCTGTAAGCCTTGCTAAGTAATCTCTATCATTCAAAGTGTAGCACAAGCATCCGAAGGTGTGAAAATATTTCAAGTTAGGTTTCCTTTTGTACAATAGCTCATAAGAAGTAATAGAACAACCTGGTCTAAAGAAGACTCTATTAGACACAAGACATACAATATTCAATACTTCAGCCCAAAATCTTTTAGACACATTCATTGAAGTTAGCATGACTCTAGCCATTTCTTGCAAAGTCCTATTTTTTCTTTCAGCTATGCCATTTTGTTGTGGAGTTTTAGGAGAGGAAAACTCTTGTACAATGCCTTTCTTTTCACAAAAATCAGTGAACATGCCATTTTTAGATTCCTTACCATGATCTGTTCTAATCCTACTAACTTTCAGATTAAAAACATTTTTCAAACTCTTGTAAAGTATTTTGACAACTTCAAAAGTGTCAGATTTTTCCCTAATGAATTCAACCCATGAAAACCTTGAAAAGTCATCAACAACAACAAAAGAGTATCTCTTACCACCAAGACTTCTGTCTCCATAGGACCCATTAGAACCATGTGAAGAAGTTCCAAGTATCTAGTAGTTGTGCATTTTGATGTGATATTGTGTGAAGATTTTACCTATTTACCATTTTGGCATGATCCACAAACAGGTGTATTTGTGAAACTGAGCTTAGGTAACCCTCTAACAGCCTCTGTCTTAACCAATTTTTGTAAATTTCTGTAATTTACATGGCAAGCTTTCGGTGCCAAAGAACACTTTCATCAGATTGTGAAATGTTGCACGAAGTGTTGTCACCAATTAGATAACAGTTATCAGCAGAACGATGACCAACCATTACACATTTATCAGTTTCATCCAATACAGAACATGAATCTTTATCAAACTTCACATGCAAATTATTATCACACAACTGACTTATGCTTATCAAGTTAGCACGTAAACCTTCAACATGCAACACATTTTTTAGTTTTGGAAAACCTTCAACATTCAAAGTTCCTCTTCCTATTATGTTACCCTTAGAACCACCACTATATGTAACTTTACCACCATCTAAAATTTCATATTCATTCAAGTATTCAATATTTCCTGTCATATGTCTAGAACACCCACTGTCAAAATACCATAAACCAGGTACACATGCTTGTAAAGAAGTACAAACAACATTGCTAAGCACTTTGGGTTTTCAAATCCATGCAGTTTTTAATGTGTGTGAATACTTGTGTGGTAACACTCCAGGTAACACTTTTCCAGAAAGCAAATCATCTTTTAATTTGAAACAGTAAGGACGAATGTGTCCAGGAACTGAACAATAATGACAGATAAAAGTTCTTTAGCCTCTTTGTTTTGGAAATTTTTTGGAAGATACTTTTGAATTTGGTTTCACAAAGGTGATAGGTTTTTCAAAACTAAAAGGGATAGAATTTTCAGAAAATCCAAGACCACATTTATCAGTTTTTCCAACAGACAAAGCTTCATTCAAAATAGTTGTACCTTTAGAGTATATTTTGAAACTAAGTGTGGAAGCAGTCATCTTTTCTTGGAGTTTAGAAATTTCAAGATCCTTTTTTGTGAGATTTACCTCAAGTCTTGTGATGGTCTCAATCAGCTCTTCATTAGCTCGATTGACAGATTTCAGTTCATTCTGAAGTTTAGTAACCTTTATTTTTAAAGGTTCTTGTGAGGTACCTGTTCTAGAATAGAAAACATTAGTACTATCCTCATCAGAATCAGAAATAGACTGAAACCTATTTGATGTTGTTGCTGGGGTTGTTACACTGGGTTCGACATCCGAGTCACTTTCAGGAAAGTCTCTCACACATTCAGATAAGAATGCAAGTTCTTCATCTGTAACCTATATCTTTTCATCAGAATCTTCATCACTCAAAGAAACAGTTAAGCTCATCCTTTTCTTTAATTGACTGTTAGCACATTCATTTGCATAATGACCATAACCAGTACACTCATCACAAATGATATTTTTTCTATACTCAGGATCATACTTAAAGTTTCTTCTTTGAAAAGATTTTCAACCAGAAGTTTGAGGCGAATTTTTGAAATCCATCTTAGGTTTAGTGTTAAAATCAGATTTGTTTCTCTTTTGCTTAAGATAGGCTTCAAATTTTTTGGTAAGAAATGCAATACTATCAGTATCATATGAAGTGTCATCAATACTTTCGTCAACCTGTTCAATTTCAGTAATAACAGAAGTTTTTCCAGAACTTGAAGATGTTTCTCCTTTAAAAACAACAACACCCTTTTTATCATATGCAGATTCTTGTTGAGACAAGTCTATTTCATAAGTTTTTAAAATGCTCATTAACTCATTATGACTCAACAAATCAGTATTCCTAGCTTCCTCAATGGCACAAACTTTGCCATTGAATCTTCTAGGAAGAGTACGAAGGGTTTTGTTTACTAACCTGATATTGGAGATTGGATCTCCTAGTGATTGCAATTCATTTACCACCTCATAAAGTCTCTCATTGTAGGAAGAAATCGTATCATCATCTTTCATTCTTAGGCCTTCAAACTTTGTGTTCAGCATCCTTGACTTTGCTCTATGGACATTACCCGAACCTTCACAGTGTTCTTGTAGTCTTTCCCATGCATCTTTGGCTGAAACACAATTCTGGATAAGGTTGAACATAACTGTATCAACCGATGAATTGATTGCGTTGATGGCCTTTGAATTGTACATTGATGAATTGTTCTCCTCCGTGGTCCATTCAAGCTCGTTCTTGAGAATCTGGTCTCCATCTTTATCTTCAGTTGTGGGAGGACTCCAACCTGACAGGATGCTCTTCCATGCACGTTCATCAAGAGCTTTGATGTAAGTCCTCATCCGGCTTTTCCATGCGGCATAATTGGTTCCATCTAGTATGGGAGGACGGGTGATGGATCCACTGGAGTAGATAGCTCCAGGAGGGTAATCCATGGCAACTCAACACTCAGCACCAGGACCAACACTTAGTACCGTCAAGTGATGGCTTTGATACCACTTGAAAGTGTTGTGGTACCGTTGAGTTGAAGTATTGTTCGAAGTTTGGCGACACTCAAGACAACACTTATTGTGTTCAGAATAATATAGATAAAATAAGTAAACAACGGAAGACTTTGAACGCAAGGATTAACTCAATCTTTCCACAAACTAAAATTAGTTTGTGGCGGCCTCAAGGCTGAAATATCACAAACTTGGAAAAAGTGATTACAAAAACAAATTCGAGACTTGGAAACATTCCTTCCAAATCTCAAACATAAAATCGGATAAAATATCCAAACAAGTTCCCAAATGGCAAACCTAGATTGTTAAGTCTAAGCCTACTTCAAGCATACACTTCCACACCCCGTGAATAGCTCAGCAAAACGTATAGGATAATAATATACACAAGTGTTGTACAGAGTGTAACAACACATGTGAAATCACTACACTAAAATCGTAAAAATAGGTTCCTATAAATGCGCTATGCTTCAGTATGTAGTGAGGGCTCTCTTTCTTAGTTGCTGGACGTATTCCTCATCTATTTATAGAGTTGGAATAATGATCCGTCCATCAATGAAGTGGAAATCATGGAGAGAAGTTGAGATCCACTTTTGTAGGAGTTGAGGTAACTTCCTTTCTTTTAACTCTCGGTTCCTTTTAATTCCAGGTCCTTCCACCATGTTCCAGATCCTTCCAGGTGCATCAAGAATATTCTGGGTCATGGGAATAACTGCCATTGACTATCGTTGACCAGGGACAACACCAAGGACAACCATCGAGGCAACACTAAGCAGTTGATCACTGGAACATGTTTACTGAAGGATGTTGACCTGAAATAATAGCAAAGACAATTTGAACAACACTAAAGAATTAGTCATTAGAACAACTATATTGAAGAATGTCCTGGAGGATGGGTGTGATTCCAAATGTGATAGCACTGGTCTCAACACTCACATCTTCGCATTATGTTAGGATTTTGTCTTAGATAGATTTTGACGATAGCAAAATATTGGACTGCATGATTTCATACTAACATTTCAGGTGAAAATTTTCAAAAAGAATGGTAAAGTTACAGTAGCAAAGTAAAGTCTACAGCTATAGATTTGTGAACCCAGAGCTAGATAAAACCTTACAGCTGCAACTTAAACTATAGCTGAAGACCACCAATTTATGGGAGCAAGGTTACAGTTCAAGAAAAAAACTTACAGGTGAAAGTAGCCGTTGTGGAATCGAGCATAAGGATTAAGTAAGGAAGAACCATAAGACCCTTAATCACTCTACTTAGTGAATCATTAATCGGCACTTACTAATGAGTATTTATGGATATTTTACAAATGTTTACTGAAGAGAAATGAAGATTATTTTGGAATATCAGACAAATGACAAATAATACATCCATTACAAGTGTGGGTGGAGAAGAAGGACCACCTCACACATGTGCAAGTTTATAGAGAGTAAGGGGAGTCTTTTCAAAAATTCAAAATTTTGAATACCCGAACGGATAAGTCAAATTTATTCATCTATAAATATAGAAAGTAATTTGAAGGAGCAACAACAACAATTAGAGCATTCAAGCGTTAGGATCATGTAGTGGAAAGTTGAAAATTCAGAATATTTCATTCTTAAAGGTTATGTAAAGAGTGAGCCAGACATTACTGCCCTGCTGAAATAAAATTCTTATTCATATCTCAACACCCTAATAGTCTTGTTCTCAGTTTCTAAGCATCTCTCAATGTCATAGGAACATTAACCCATTATCCTAGAATTCGATACAATCAATTGAATAGCCTTATCATTCTCACTCAACTCTCGTATTGTTGCGATTAGAACTCAAATATTAATCAATAGAAATTAAAATCCTAAGTATCTCAGTGACCTACTAAAAGGACTCATCTCATTAGAATGTCTTAACAAAAGAAATTAAAGACAATGACTATAATGATTCATAATTTCCATCACCAAAAAGCAAAAAGGCTTAGCACATGGCTAATGGGTAAACAGAAATTATTGAGACAAAAAAAATCATACAAAATAACATAAATTGATCGAAGATGAGACAAAAACTACTAGGAATAATTGAAACAAGAATTTGCATAACAAAAATAAATGAGACAAAAGAAATTAATGAAGACAATATATATAAATCAATAAAGGAATGATTGAAATAACAAATATGCATAAAACCTAATTAAAACTTGAAAGTTAAAATCAAACTAGAATAATCAAAATAATCTCAAGAAATAAAAAACAAGAATTTAAAGTCTTTTCAAAATAATCCCTAATTTCTATTGTGCGTGGAAAACCCAAAATTTATCTAAGCCCCACTGCCTAATCTACTGAATAAACTAATTACTACGTGAATATGTTATAAAATTTAGATAAATGTGGACATTAATAATTCAATAAGTCCATTGGGCCCTTTGCCTAATGGGCTTTAGGTTAGTTAGGGATACATTCATTTATATACATTGTATTTGTGATTATTGTAAACGATGAGAACATTCCCAGTATTATCATTATATCTCCTGGCTTAGTCGCCATTTTGGACAGGGCATTTTCTTTTTTGCCCCTGTCAAGAAATTCTTTTTTGCCCAATTTGGACATAAAAAGTACATTATACCCTTACTACTCCAATTTTAATCCAGTTGGCAATGAATGGGCAAATTTATTTCACGGATAAGATAAGTTTGGTTGTGGGTGTAATAAATTAGAATTTACAATTTGTTGTGTTTGATTATGTGTGTAATAAATTAGAATTGGTTATAAATTAAAAATGGAGTAGTAAGGGCAATATGGGCTTTTTAGGTTCAATTTGGAAAAAAAAATCCTTGAAAGAGGGTGAAAAAGATTTTTGATACCGATTAATACATTTGAAGAGATTTTTGAAGAAATTTTTAATACATTTGAAGAGATTTTTGATACAAATTAATTTTTCTATTCAAGAATCCACGAAGTACCCTATATAAAATGAGTCTTGCAACTCTTGGACATTGTGGATCATTGCTTTCAAGAGGCCATAATTTTTACATAAGAGGCTGAATATAATATGCCAATGTGGGATATTTGGAGAACAAATATGGAGTGAATCAAGATAAATCCCTGGATTTATTGATGATTTTCTGCAATGTGATCTTCTCTTTAATTGTATAAAATTTTTATGTGCAGTACATTATGTTAGGATTTTGTCTTAAATAGTGTAAGTAAATCAATTTTGCTACCCAATTAAATAAGGAAACATGTATAAATTAAATAAATATCAAACATATATTACTCTTTTATTTTTGAGGATTTATCAAATTAATTCTCTTATTAAATAGTAAATTGATATTTATTGTACACGATATAAGTCGTTATTAAATTACGAGTCTCCCGGTACTCGTAAATAGCAATAAATGACTGATTTGTCCTATTTATGCGGAATCATAACTATTTCGTATAAATAAAGATGACGGCAGAAATCAATCAAGCTAAACTTAGTCGATTCGTAAATGATGTCAATCAAATCAGCACAGCCAACCGTAGTGCGCCACGTGTCAGCTGATTAGCTTTTAAGTATGCATGTATTTTACCTATTTTGTGTATTATTTTATGTACTATAATGTATTGCTTAGCGTATTTATATATAATTTCACACTTTCTAATTAGTTATAAGTATTTATGTTTTCTATATAAATAAGAAGCATATGTATAATTCAACCTAACCATTATGTCTATTGTTTACTGTTGAGGTCTTAAGTGGAGCTATACCTATCCAAATTGTATGATATTGAACACCTAAGACAATGTACTAAATACTTAAGTCAGTTTAGTGATCCAATTTTACATGTTTCGAATGTAATTATACTCAAAAGTGAAGACTCCATTTCTGCCCAAACATTGGACTCAAAACACATTTTCGTATATTTGCACAATATCTGGAGCCTCACTAATCCAATTGAACCAATTCCAGTTGTATTTGATGACTAATTCGTTGATCTACAACTTGTCTTCAGGGCCCAAGAGTCAAAAGTCCCGGCTTCAATGGTCAAAATGACATTCAATGCAAGGGCATCAGAATTCCGCCATTACAAGACACATGTTGGGAAATAAATCACCATAATTCACACAAAAGTCCAACTTACACAAGACCAAAGCCATTGGTTAGCCAAGAAATTCATCAAGACACAGTAAAAATATTAAAGGCGTTGATTTTGTGCAAGCTGAGATATCTCCTTATCGAGAGACCACAATAAATACACGGATAAAAACAACCCAGTTTGATCAACTTCACTATTCTGGTCATAACTCACAATCCAGAGATCTGATTTTTGTGATCTTAGACTCCTTGGAAAGCTAATCCAACGGTCTACAACTTTCATTCAGAAGTCAAGATGAAATTCGGACGGAAAGGGCAATTAAATTACTGATGTCTACAGGCCACGTGAATAGTTTGTTAGAGTCCTCATCATTCACTATTTGGAGGTCTATATAAAGAGCCCTTTAGCAACCTTTGAAAGCATTCCACTTTACTTGTATTTCTTCTATCTTTACTCTAGTGTCTCTCTTAGAGATAAGAGTTCTTATTGTATTAGTATGAGTAGCTAAATATTTTACTAGAGTTAGGGATGAAGCTTTAGTAAAGTATTAGTGATGTTCTTGGTTATTCAATAAAGATTTTCAAAGTTTCAATCCTTTAGTCATTTGATGAGTTCTTAAGAGAGGTTTTGATGTGTCATTATTTTGATTTGTTGTAAACATATTGGCACAACAAATGCTTAGTTTTACATATCAACTATTGATTTTATAAACTTGTTAGAACAACTAAAGATACTTTTCAAAGTGTTAATACACACTCATAATTTCCAAAAGTTTGTAAGAGAGGTTTTGATGTGTCATTATTTTGATTTGTTGTAGACTTATTGGCACAACAAATGCTTAGTTTTACATATCAACTATTGATTTTATAAACTTGTTTGAAATTATTCTACGTGCTCAAAGTTATATCTTCCGATTGAAATCCCTTGATTGTTAGATTTCGATTGAGTTATCAAAGATAACCAAGAATAACTCTAGTATTTTTATCTAAAGTGGACTCCCGAAGCTCTAGTATTTTGTTACTCTATTGAAACCTCTCAACTAGTTTGTATCTTTTTCTTCCAAACCTCCCTGTGGTTCGGCACTTGGTCTCCCGAGAAATTTTATTACTTGAAATCAACCTACACTTGGGTACGTAACTCTCAAGGAGCTATCAAGTTTTTGGCGCCGTTGCCGGGGAGGTTTTGCGGAGAACAAATCCATCGGTTGTGAGGTTTATCCTCACAGGTTTGTGAGTTCTTCTTTCTATCTCTTTACTGTATTATATTTATTTGTATGCATAATTGGACTCGTGATATTATAAGTGGTCGTTTAATAAGAGGTTATAACATTAATTTTTGGAATATTGCATCAAGTATAGCAGACAATGAAAGTGTTGATGGAGATAATGTTCAAAACCAAAATGATTTTGAAAGACGCAATAATGAAAATTTGCATGTTCGTTCTATGCGTGAATTTATTGAACCCCAACGAAATTCGGTTCCATCATGCATGGTATATCCTCAAAATGCAAATAATTTTAGGTTTAAACATGGTATGATTCAATTGCTTCCCAATTATCATGGTTTTGATTCTGAAAATCCTTACTTGCATTTAAAAGAATTTGAAGAAATTTGTGCAACATTTAATGAACCAATGTGTACTCAAGAAGCTATTAAGCTAAAGTTATTTTCTTTTTCTCTTAAAGATAAAGAAAAAACTTGGCTTAATTCTCTTAAACCAAACTCAATTACATCTTGGCAACAAATTCAAACTGAATTTTTGAAAAAAATCTTCCCAATTAATAAGACGTATGCTTTAAAAAAAGAAATCAAGATTTTTTTCCAAAGGAGTGATGAGCAATATTTTAAATGTTGGGAACATTTTAAGGATTTATTAAATGCTTGCCCTCACCATGGTTTTGAAACTTGGAGAACCGTAAGTTTCTTCTATGAAGGTTTAAACGCTGAAACAAAACAATTTGTGGAAATGATGTGTAATGGTGAATTTTTGGATAAAAATCCTGATGATTCACTTGAGTATTTAGACCATCTAGTTGAAAAACCTCAATTTTGGTATAATGAAAATACTTCTGAAGGTTCAATTAGATCTAAGCTTGAAAATTCTAAAGGAAAATATAATTTAAGTCAAGAAGACGATCTAAATGCTAGAATGGAAAGTTTAACTAAACAAGTTGAAAGTTTACAACTAAAGAAACCTAAGGAAGTAAAATTTGTGCAAAATGATGACATATGTGAAATTTGTGCCATTAATGGACATGTAACTAATGAATGCCCACAAATTCCTATTTTCAAAGAGATGTGTCATGAACTAGTAAATGCATTTTCTAATTTTCAAAATTCATATCCATCAGCTTTTTCTGAAACATACAACCCAAATTGGAAAAATCATCCAAATTTTAAGTGGTAAAATGAAAGTGTGTCACAACCTTTTCCCACCCAGAAAAACCCCAACTCCAATTTCACCTAACATAATAAACCACATAAAAAAGCCTTGAAGAAACTTTACAAGCCTTTATGCAAGGACAAACAACCATCAACAACCAAACGTCACAAGCCATCAATGATATTAAAAGTACATTAACTACTTTAACTAATTCCTTAAGAACAGTTGAGAAAGGAAAGTTTCCTGCTCAACCTCAACAAAATCCTGCTAGGCAATGTCAAATTTCCTCTGATGCACTAGAAAATGTTAATTTTGTCACCACTTTACGAAGTGGAAAACTAATTGACAAAATAATCAACCTTAAGAAACAGGAGGTTGAGTCAACCTAGACCCCGAATAATGAAGATAAAAATAAAGGAGAAGATGAAAATAAGAATTTAAACCCTATTAAGAAATCATCCACTGCTCCTTTTCCTCAAAGATTACACCCAATTAAGAAATTGGACTAAAACTCTGAAATATTTGAGGTTTTGAAACAAGTAAAAGTTAACATTCCACTACTAGATGCAATAAAGCAAGTTCCATCTTATGCCAAAATTTTGAAAGATTTGTGTACTGTAAAGAGAAAACTACATGTTCAAAATAAGACATTTTTAACAGAAAGTGTAAGTTCAATTTTTCAACAAGAAACCCATCCTAAATACAAAGATCCTGGTTGTCCAACAATATCTTGTATTATTGGGAATACAAAAGTAGAACATGCACTTCTTGATCTTGGTGCGAGTGTTAACCTTTTACCGTTTTCTGTGTATAAACAACTGGATTTGGGAGAATTAAGGAAAACTACTATCACACTTCAATTGACAGATCGTTCTATAAAAATTCCAAGAGGTATAGTAGAGGATGTGTTAGCGCAAATTGATAAATTCTATTTTCCGGTAGCTTTTATTGTTTTAGACACATGCCCAGTCTCAAATCCATCATCTCAACATCCAATTATTTTTGGAAGACCATTTCTTGCAACTTCTAATGCTTTAATAAACTGTAGAAATGGTGTTTTAAATCTTTCTTTTGGAAATATGACTTTGGAGTTAAATGTTTTTAACATTTCTAAGCAACCACAAAGTAATGATGAGGCTAATGAAATTGATGTAATTGAGACATGTACTCTTGAACAATTGATAACTTCATTTTCTGATCCATTAGAAAATTTGATAAATGATTGTGTCAATGATAACAGTTCGGAGTTTGATTCCATTCCTATGATTTCACAAGTTTCAAAGCTTAATGAATGGAAACCCAAATTTGAACAATTATCAAAGTCTGAAAAGGCTCCAACCCCGTCAAGCGAGCAACCACCAGTTTTAGAGTTGAAACCTTTACCATCAAATTTGAAATATGCTTTTTTGGGTGCTAATGATACTTATCCGGTAATAATATCCTCTAAATTAAGTTATGATCAAGAGCATAAATTATTAGAGGTATTAAAGATTCACAAGCATGCGATAGGGTGGTCTATATCAGATATAAAAGGAATTAGCCCATTAATTTGCACTCATAATATTTATTTAGAGGAAAATGCTAAACCCTCTAGGCAGATGCAACGAAGACTTAACCCTAATATGAAAGAAGTGGTGAGAAATGAAGTTATTAAGCTATTAGACAATGATATTATCTATCCTATCTCTAATAGTAAATGGGTAAGTCCTACTCAAGTTGTGCCAAAGAAATCTGGAGTAACTGTAGTAAAAAATGATAAAAATGAATTGATTCCAACTAGGACTGTTACTGGTTGGCGTGTATGCATTGACTACAGAAAATTAAATTCAATGACAAGAAAAAATCTTTTTCCTTTACCTTTTATGGACCAAATTTTGGAAAGAATTGCTGGGCATGAATTTTATTGCGTCTTAGATTGATATTCAGGGTATAATCAAATTGCAATTGCACTAGAAGATCAGGAAAAAACAACATTTACATGTCCTTTTGGAACGTCTTCATATCATAGAATGCCATTTGGATTATGTAATGCCCCAGCAACATTCCAAAGATGTATGGTAAGTATTTTCAGTGACATGGTTGAACGTTTACTTGAAGTTTTCATGGACGATTTCTCTGTCTTTAGAAATTCTTTTGATGATTGCTTAATAAACTTGGCTAAAGTCTTAGCTAGATGTGAGGAGAAAAATCTTGTTCTTAACTGGGAAAAATGTCATTTCATGGTAACTGAAGGAATTGTGTTAGGCCACATTATTTCATCAAAAGGAATAGAAGTTGATAGGTCCAAAATTGATCTAATAGCCAACCTACCAACACCAAAATCAGTTAAAGATATTAGATCATTTCTAGGACAAGCAGGTTTTTATATAAGGTTCATAAAAATTTTTAGCACAATTTCAAGACCTTTATGCAACCTTTTATTAAAAGATATAGTATTCGAGTGGAATGACTCTTGTGAAAAGGCTTTCGTAACACTCAAAGAAATGCTCACTTCTACACCTATTATGCAACCTCCTGATTGGACTCTACCTTTTGAAATTATGTGTGATGCTAGTGATTATGCTGTTGGAGTCGTGTTAGGATAGAGAAAAGATAAGAAACCTTATGTGATATATTATGCAAGTAAAACTCTTAACAGTGCTCAAATGAATTATTCCACTACTGAAAAAGAATTGCTTGCTGTAGTATTTGCACTAGAAAAATTTAGATCTTATCTTGTTGGCACATCTATTGTTGTTTATACTGATCATTCGGCTTTAAAATATCTACAAGCAAAGAAAGATGCAAAGCCAAGATTAATTAGGTGGATACTTTTACTTCAAGAATTTGATATAATAATCAAAGATATAAAGGGAGTGGAAAATGTAGTGGCTGATCACTTATCCAGACTTACACGTGATGAATCTTTCAAGGTATGCCCCATAAATGACTCTTTTCCTGATGAAAAATTATTCACCGTGTCTAATGGTCCTTGGTTTGCGGATATTGCTAACTTTCTTGCGACAGGTCAAATTCCAATTCATTGGAATGCTCAAGATAAAAAGAAATTTTTTAGGGAAGTAAGAAATTTCTTTTGGGATGACCCATATCTTTCTAAGTATTGTCCTGATCAAATATTAAGAAGATGTGTACCAGATAATGAAATTAAACGCGTAATAAACTTTTCTCACTCTGAAGCTTGTGGGGGGCATTTTTCACCAAGAAAAACCACTGCAAAAATTTTGCAGTGTGGATTTTATTGGCCAACACTTTTCAAGGACACATATGAATTTTGTAAATCTTGTGATAGATGTCAGAGATTAGGGGGCATAAGTCGTAGAAATATGATGCCATTAAATCCTATCCTAACTGTTGAAGTATTTGATTGTTGGGGAATTGATTTTATGGGTCCTTTTAATCCACCATCTTTTGGTTATCAATATATTTTGGTTGGAGTCGACTATGTTTCAAAATGGATTGAGGCAATCCCTTGCAAAAATAATGATTATAAAATTGTTTTAAATTTTTTAAAGGAAAATATTTTTTCAAGATTTGGAATGCCTCGTGCAATTATTAGTGATGGCGGTTCACACTTTTGTAACAAACCTTTTGAGAATTTAATGAAAAATATATGGAATCCATCATAAAGTGTCTACCCCGTACCACCCAAACACTAGTGGGCAAGTTGAACTCGCTAATAGGGAAATAAAACATATCTTGGAGAATACAGTCAACTCAAATCGAAAAGATTGGTCAATTAGGTTAGTAGATGCCCTATGGGCTTATCGGACAGCATTCCAAACAATACTTGGTATGTCTCCTTACCGACTTGTCTATGGTAAACCATGTCATTTACCTGTTGAAATAGAACATAAATCTTTTTGGGCTATTAATTTCAATCTAGAAAAAGCTAGTACTTAAAGAAAATTTCAACTAAATGAATTGGAGGAAATCAGAAATGATGCATATGATAATTCTAGAATTTACAAAGAAAAAATGAAAGTGTTTCATGACAAGCACATTGTCAGGAAAACTTTTGAAATAGGGAAAAAAATTCTTCTATATAATTCTAGATTACATCTGTTTCCTGGAAAATTGCGCTCAAAATGGCCAGGACCCTTTATTATAAGAATTGTATTTTCAAATGGAGCGGTTGAAATTGAAAATCCAAAAACAGGTGATTTGTTTAAAGTTAATGGACAACGTCTAAAAGCATATCTTGGAAATTTTACTAAGGAGATTGAGTTAGTATCTCTTACTGACCCGACTAGTAATATTATGTGAATTTTATTTTTCCGGTATAAATGGCGGATTCGGTACTCCGTGAGTTCCAAGTGGGTATTTCAGTTACCCACAAAACTGAATTGTAAAAAAAAAAATTGAAAAAAAAAATTGTATTATATATAACACTCATTTTTAACGGTAACAATGATGAGTGTATCACCACCACTTATCTTTCCAAACGGTCATGAACGGCTAGTTTTTAAATTTTTTTCAAAAAAAAGTTTACTCTATAAATACCAAATTTTACTCCCATTTCTAAACACCCCTCTTCAAGTTATCATAAACTCAAACAAAATGAGTAAAATCTTTCTCTCCATCATCACTCTTGTCTACTTTGTCATGCTCGCTATTTGCTATTTCAATGAAGAAGAAGAATTCGGTGCATTACCTTGGATTGTTGCGGCAATTGCAATGCAATTTATACTGTTAGCTTGGGGAGTAGCATTTTTGTAATTGTAATGTAATTTCTTCTTGTTTAATAAATTTTTCATCTTTCATTTTTGAATAGGTCGACCAAATGGACACTATGGATGCGGCAATTGCCTATTTAAATAAATGTTTTCCTTGCTTCATTAAAAAGGATTTGATTAAGATATATTATGCTCGATGTGAAAGATTACGATTAATGAAGATTGAAGGAATACCACTTGATTTTCAATGGTTAATTGAAGCAAAGGTTAGAATTGGAGGTGAGTTACCTAATTCAATTGTTCCACGTGTGGTTGGTTTGGGTAGAAGTTCATTTTCTAAAAAACGAAGGGCTAAAAGAATAGGAGTTTGCCATAAATGTGCTAGATGGACGTGTAACTCACGTTGTAAAAATATAGGAATGGCTTTCGATAATCGATTAAATAAAATAGATTTCATTATAAATGGACTGAGTAAGGGGTCAGTGGATAACCAATGGACCTCTGAGACGCATTATATTGGAATAGAGCAAAGAGCTTTAGTCGATTTAAGGAATGAATTAATAAAGGAATATGCACATTGTCTCGGGAATCTGACGTTAAAAGACCCTGTTTGCCAATTTCTAAGAAAATTGGATGGGAAGCATATCCCCGACTCATAGAAGGCGTTTTAGCCATTTCTGGACGTAAAACCAGAGGAAGATGTGAGCCACAATCACAACTACTGTTCCCAAGTGGGACCTCAATTTCTTAACTTTCTTTTGACTTTTGTTTCATTTAACAGTATTTCTCGAATCGTATCAGGTACGTTTTTCATTTATCTTTGTCTATATAATTCAGTGTTCAGCTTATCATAACTCGTATCATCCTTTCGAAAGTCCAAATATGGCAACTTCATCTTCTAGAAAATTAACCTCCATTTGTGTGTTAGGGGGAGCTGGAAATGATCTTAATAAAGAATTTGCTCGAGTAGCAAATAAGCTAGGTGGTATACTAGCTCGGAGAAATATCAAACTAGTACACAGAGGAGGTACACTTGGTCTAGTAGGTAATGTTGCCTTGGTAGCATCTTGGGGGGGGATCTGAAGTTCAAGGAGTCGTTCACACATGTATAAAAAGATTTAATCCTACTACAATTGGTAAGGAGATACAAATTTCATCCTTAATGGACATAATGTCAAAATTGATAGAAATCTCTGATGCATTCATAGCCCTTCCAGTTGGTATTCTTACTTTGGAAGAAGTATTTAACATTGTGTTGGTCATGTTTAAGTATTCATTCAAAACCTATGGGACTACTGAATATTAATGGTTATTATGATGGGTTACTAACTTTTTTAGATCATGTGAAGCAACAAGGTTTTATTGAAGAATCCGTACGTCAACTCTTTACAGCAGATTCAGATCCAAAACAATTAATAGAAAAACTCAATGCCTGTGAGATTAAAAGTTGCCCAATCACGTCTCAGGTAAACTGGTTAGGAACTCGACCCAGCATAAGTCAGGAAGATTTAGATTTACATTTGTGGAAAAAAAAATTAGAAAAATAAAAAAAAATAATAATAAAAAAAGAAAAAAATGCATATATATATATGTCTGTTTGCGTATTTCAGGTTTATTGCTACAAATTTCTCTGTGGAATCAGGTAATCTCTCCTCTTTTACAATTTCGTCTATTCATCATTGAGGACAATGTGTTGTGTAAAATGGGGGGTGGGGATTAGTTGAGTTCTTTTAAAAAATCCAAAATTTTTTTTTTAAAAAAAAGTAAAAAAAAAAAAAAGTTAAAAATACTATAAAGATGACAGAGTAAAGGGGGTAAGAAAATTCACCTTTTCTTTGTACCATTGAGACGCATCACAACCACGACTTTTTAAATTTACTGATTTCTTAATTTTAATATATGCTATTTAACAAACTTGGTACATTTTTTTTTTATTTTGGTTAAGTACTTTCTAATAGATGTTTATAAGTTATCCTCATTTCACACACACACTGTGACAAAAGATTATGGACAATAATTGAATAATTATACTAATTTTTTTATTTTACAAATGGTTGCAATTGATTGTTGAAAAAAAATTATTTTAACAAGATTTACATTAGAAAACTGCAACTTTTGTTTAGTGGATATGAACCTACCCTGTGAGAATTTGTGCCTAAATAGCATGTTTGAGCATACTTTTATGTGAGATACTTTGTCATGAATTATGTTCTTCAGAACTTGTTTTGAATCTCTATCAGTCACTCTGTATGCATACATAAGAATGATGAAGGCAATTAAGACTTACATTTCTTTTCCAATAAAACCTACTGAATTTTTCAATGCCTTAGTAAACTCCTTTGAGCCTAAATAAAACCTTTTCTTTTACCACAAAATCATAATTATCAATTCTCAAAGTGTGAATAAGGTGAATTATTCTTGTGAAGGTGTAAAAAAAAAGAAGAAAAAGAAAAAAAAAAAGTGATATTTTTCGGAATAATGATGAGGACGGCGATGGACAGTATTGAAGAGATTTGAAGATGCGAATCAAAACCTTCATATAATTCTTCTTACATTTCGTTGCTGACCACTTTGAGCCAAAATCCAGAGCCGATTTTATTCATAACTTCACCCTAAGCCTCATTACAACCAAATAAAGTCCTTCTAACTTATGTTGCATGCATTGTTGATTGACTGACGGATGTATAACCAAGCCTATGATAGAAATATCAAGATAATAGAATTATGACGTGAACTTCATACCTTTTGGTCACTTAACTTGAGCACAACAGTGGATGATTATCAAACTGTCTATTTAGATTGTATTGAACATAAAATAGTTTTAAAATGCAATAGTTTGTTAATTTAGATATATTATAACAAAGAGTTGGTAAGATGCAAATAAAAGCATCATCACAAAAATTATGTTACGCTTTCATCTCTAGAGACTAGTAATGAGCTGGTTGGGGAGTGTGATTAGCGTTTAAGTATGCATGTATTTTACCTATTTTGTGTATTATTTTGTGTACTATAATGTTTTGTTTAGCTTTATATATAATTTCACACTTTCTAATTAGTTATAAGTATTTATGTTTTCTATATAAATAAGAAGCATATATATAATTCAACCTAACCATTATGTCTATTGTTTACTGTTGAGGTCTTAAGTGGAGCTATACCTATCCAAATTGTATGATATTGAACACCTAAGACAATGTACTAAATACTTAAGACATTTTAGTGATCCAATTTTACATGTTTGGAATGTAATTATACTCAAAAGTGAAGACTCCATTTCTGTCCAAACATTGGACTCAAAACACATTTTTGTATTTGCACAATATCTGGAGCCTCACTAATCCAATTGAACCAATTCCAGTTATATTTGATCACTAATCCGTTGATCTACAACTTGTGTTCAGGGCTCGGTGTCAAAAGTCCCGGTTTCAATGGTCAAAATGACAATCAATGCAAGGGCTTCAGAATTTCGCCATCTCAGGACACATGTTGGGAAATAAATCACCATAATTCACACAAAAGTCCAATTTACACAAGACCAAAGCCATTGGTTAGAAAAGAAATTCATCAAGACACAGTAAAAATATTAAAGGCGTTTATTTTGTGCAAGATGAGATATCTGCTTTTCAAGATACCACAATAAATACGCAGATAAAAACAACCCAGTTTGACCAACTTCACTATTCTGGTCATAACTCACAATCCAGAGATCCGATTATTGAGATCTTAGACTCCTTGGAAAGCTAATCCAACGACATACAACTTTGATTCAGAAGTCAAGATGAAATTCGGACGGCAAGGGCAATTAAATTACTGATGTCTACAGGCCACGTGAATAGTTTGCTAGAGCCCTCATCATTCACTATTTGGAGGTCTATATAAAGAGCCCTTTAGCAACCTTTGAAAGCATCCCACTTTCCTTGTATTTCTTCTATCTTTACTCTAGTGTCCCTCTTAGAGATATGAGTTCTTATTGTATTAGTATGAGTAGCTAAATATTTTACTAGAGTTAGGGATGAAGCTTTAGTAAAGTATTAGTGATGTTCTTGGTTATTCAATAAAGAATTTCAAAGTTTCAATCCTTTAGTCATTTGATGAGTTCTTAAGAGAGGTTTTGATGTGTCATTATTTTGATTTGTTGTAGACTTATTGGCACAACAAATGCTTAGTTTTACATATCAACTATTGATTTTATAAACTTGTTAGAACAACTAAAGGTACTTTTCAAAGTGTTAATACACACTCATAATTTCCAAAAGTTTGTAAGAGAGGTTTTGATATGTCATTATTTTGATTTGTTGTAGACTTATTGGCACAACAAATGCTTAGTTTTACATATCAACTGATTTTATAAACTTGTTTGAAATTATTCTACGTGATCAAAGTTATATCTTCCGATTGAAATCTCTTGATTGTTAGATTTCAATTGAGTTATCAAAGATAACCAAGAATAACTCTAGTATTTTTTATCTAAAGTGGACTCCCGAAACTCTAGTATTTTGTTACTCTATTGAAACCTCTCAACTAGTTTGTATCTTTTTCTTCCAAACCTCTCTGTGGTTCGACACTCGGTCTCCCGAGAAATTTTATTACTTGAAATCAACCTACACTTGGGTACGTAACTCTCAAGGAGCTATCATCAGCGCAAGAAAGGAAGGTCTTCACCTTCAAACCCTATAAATAGGGGGTCTTTCATGATCATTCCAAGTGGTTCACATCCAACAAAGACTCCGACGAACGAACGAGCAACAACAATCCTCTCGACGAGTAAAACTGCGAGCTAAGAAGATCCATCAATCCAGCTCTTCGAATATTCAAGTGTTCTTCACCAAATCTGAAGAAGTTCTTCGAAGATTCAAGCCGTTCACCTTTTGATTCAAGACAAGAGGCCAAATCCCTCCGATCAGAAGTTTTTCTTAAAGAGCACTTTGAAGATTATCAAGCGTTCTTCGCCATCTTCAAATATTTTTCGCCAAATCCAGCCAGAAACATCATTCGATCAGAAACAAGGAGCTCCATCCCTCTGATAAGACGTTTCCAGCCGAAGAACACCTCGAAGACAATAAGCGTTCATCGCCGTCTTCAAAGAGTTCTTCATCAATCCACAAACATACTTTGATCCAGGAGAAAGGGGCTAAATCCCTCCGATCAAGTGTTTCCAGCCAAATAAAGACTTGAAGATTTGAAGATCGTTCTTCACCAAAATCTAAAGCGTTCTTTATTAAATATCTTCTAAAGACCTCGCTCGATCCAAAGCATGACTTCATCGTCCTTGGATCAAGTCTTTCAAGTCAAGTCCAGTCAAATTCAAAATCAGACAAGAGCCGAGTCAATGTTGAAGGAGAATCAGAGGATCATAGTCAGAGAGAAAAACCCAAAATTCAATAAATCATTGTATATCAATTTCAAGTGTTAATAATATTTTTATTACACAAGAATTGTTATCACAAATTTGGCACGCCCAGTGGGACCTCACTCTACCTCTCATCTCTCCTCTTCATGACTTCAAAGCTTCAAGTCTACATCAACTATCTTCAACATGTCTTCAGGACGCAAGATTGTTGTCAGAGTTGCTCCATCCAAGACTGCTAAAGCCAAAATGATCACAAGAAGCGTGTCAAAGTGGTTGCAGTTTGAAGAAGCCTTTTCGCAGATCAACTCTTCAGTGGGGAACCGATCACCTCGTGTTATGAAGAAAAATGAAGTTGATTCAGCAAGCTCAACTCCACGCTGCCAGTCAGACTCCTCATCACCTTCAGGAACAGTGATGATGGCGGACACTTCAACCATTGAAGATAGACTGTCAAGCCTGCTCAGAGCTGTGGAAAGCCTCATCAGCCACGTCAAAGAACGAGACTCTACAATTGCTAAGTTGATTAGCAAAGTAGATGGCGTCGAGTTAAGTCACGCTCATGAAAAGGAAGATGAAGAGTGTGATGAAGTGGAAACTTCAAGAAAATACCAAGCAGCTGAGCCCAAACCAACTGCGAGGGAGCTGCTGATATCAGCTGATGGCGGGATACAAGTTGATCAGCTCAAAGAACTCATCTTGGAGACTGTGAATGGGAAGTTTGAAGACAACTCCAAGTCAAGCCACAACTACGCCAAGCCTTACACTGAAAGGATCAACAGCTTGAGGATGCCAGTCGGCTACCAGCCTCAAAAAGTTCCAGCAGTTCGATGGCAAAGGCAACACAAAGCAATACGTAGCTCACTTTGTTGAGACTTGCAACAATGCCGGGATATATCACCTGGTCAAGCAGTTCGTCCTCTCCCTCAAAGGTAATGCCTTCTACTGGTACACCGACTTGGAAGCTAACTCCATTGACAGTTGGAACCAGATGGAACGTGAATTCCTCAACCGCTTCTACACCACAAGGAGGACAATCAGCATGATTGAACTGATAAACACGTGCCAACAAAAGTAAGAGCCTGTCATTGACTACATCGATCGATGGAGGAATCTTAGCCTGAACTACAAGGATAGACTCTCTTAAATATCTTCGATCGAGATGTGCATCCAAGGCATGCAGTGGAGCATCCGCTACATTCTTCAAGGAATCCAACCGAAGACCTTTGAAGAATTGGCAACAAGAGCTCACGACATGGAGCTAAGTATGGATGCAAGAGGAGTCTAAGGTCCACCACTTCAAAAACATCGCGACAAGTCTTATGGCAATCCTTCAACTAAAGAATACATAATAGATCTACCTCGCGACAGGGGGCAAAGGGGGTTGACTCTGAAAGAGATGCGACAGAAGGAATATCCATTCTTAGACTCTGATGTCTCCTAGAGATATTTGATGACTTGATCGATGCGGAGCTCATCGAGTTGCCTAGGATGAAAAGGCCAGAAGAAGCTGGACAAACTGATGATCTAAAGTACTGCAAGTACCATCGGTTGGTAGGCCATCCAATTGAAGATTGCATCATTTTCAATGAAAACATCATGCAATTGGCTCAACAAGGAAAGATAGAACTTGAAGAGACCATCTGAAAATGCCCAAGTCAATACTCCTCGGCACGAGCCTAAACTGTTTGGACTACTCACTGATACGAATATAAATTGTCTATCAAATGCCTAAGTAAATGCTCCTCAACACGAGCCTAAACTGTTTGGACTACTCCCTGATACGAGTATAAACTATCTATCAAATGCCCAAGTCAATGCTCCTCGACACGAGCCTAAATTGTTTGGACTACTCCCTGATACGAGTATAAACTATCAATCAAATCTTCAAATCATATCTCCTTGACACGAGACTAAACTGTTTACATGTTGAAAACTCCCTGATACGAGTATAAACTATATTCAAATCATATTTCCTTGACTCACGAGTTTAAATTGTATGTCACTCCAAGCCACATGAGTATAAACTGTTTATGCACCCCCCACATCAAATTTCTTTTGAACTATGTTATGGCTTGATCATCTTATAGGGGTACGTAGGCAACTTAGAAGTCTCCAAGTCCAGTCATGTTTCAATTATCTTGTTTAAGTTTGAATACTTGATGAGATGTTGAAATTAATAAAGGTGGCATGGAAGCTCAAATGCAAGCAACTGATGAAGTTTCCTTGATAAAGAAAATGGCATTGATTACAATGAAGCAAAGCAAAAGTACAAGTAGAGCCTATCAAGCTATACAAAGTGGATCCTACACAAGCTATGCAAAAGGATTAATGTTCTTCATGTCCTTCAAAGCAGCATCTAGCTTCAACTGGGACTTCTTCAAGCTTTCTTCTATGGGGTACTCCAAAACTGGGATCTTCTTGATGACAAAGATGCTCTCTGCTGCAGCTCAAGTCTTGTCTTTGGCACTCTGAAGAGATCGTTGTTGCTGCTCCAGCTTCACAAACAACATCTTCTTCTTTCTATTAGCTCATCGAGTTGCTCCTCTCGCAGCTGTCAACAGTCCGATGCCTGCCCAGTTGCCAACTTCATGCACCCTTAAAGCAGCTCTTATATCGCCAACACTTGCATATTCTTCGCGGCCAACATCTATTCTCGTGGTTAGAATTTGCTTGCTTGCACGGAGCCATCATGTTGTCTCTCTGTTGCAAAGTTGTTGAACCCTCCTACTTCAAGCCGTTTAACACTCATATCTCTGGCGCCTAGGCCCTACAAGTGTTGGCTCTTTGTTTCGCTGCTCACATCGATGGATCACGTCAAAGTTCAAGCCAAATCTTACCTTGCTGTTTGGCATCGCGAAGAAGCTGCACACTCTGCCTGAGCTACTAGACCTGCATCAAGTCCATCAAGCTCGTCTTCTCTCAAAGCAGTTGTGGAATGGCCATCATATCATAGTCAAGCTGCTTGCATGCTACCGTTTGGGCCTCGCGCTTCTCTTCTCTATCATCAGCAATGAAGGTCGATGTGTGGCACTCTGCTTCAAAGCTCCAGCAAGTCGTTTCTCTGTTGAGTTGCTTTTCACTGGAAATAAGCCATTCATCGCTCCGCTTCGTTATCCATAGCTATCACGCCAAGTCTGATGTTGCGATGTCAACTGCTCCTTGATTCTTTGATCGCTTGAGGCTACATCCAGTGTTGAGGGTCTGCGCCAATGCTTGCTGCAACTCACCACTCCAGTCAAATTGTTGATCTCATCCACTTTATGAAATGCCTCAGAGAACAAATGTTATTGCTTCATTCGCTTCTTTGATCAAACCCAACACTGGTAGTTGTGATGATTGCCTTTGAATGAAGAATTCCTTCTTCTTCCGTTTGCCGCACTATTGCTTGCTGTATCAAAGCTCGTTGCAGGGAGTTTCCATCACTCTTCTTGCTAAGCCGCTGATCTTGCTGCTTTAAGTCATTGGGTCTGAACCGCTTCTTTGCCTAGCATTGAGTTAAGCATCGCCGCTGCTGCACTTCAAATCATCACTTTGTCATTCTTCAATGGTTAAAAGCTTCTTCAGCACGACCTATTACAACAACTCCACAGCCATTAGCTATCATGCTCGCTAGGTGTTCGATAAATTACTTGAGAAATTGACATTGATAGTGACTGTGGCAAAGTTGATTGAAGAGATCGCAGAGGTAGCTTTGGTGGCATGAACATTGTTTTGCCTTCAAGATAGCAGTCGTGAATCCAATAATTCAATCCATACGAAGGTAGTAATGACAATGTTGATCCAAAAGAGCAAAGATAGTTATAGTGGAAATGAGCCCATAGCCAATCCAGCAGGTGTCAAAGAGCATGAGATAAATGGGGGCAAATATTTTTAAATAATATATTGGCCTAGAAATTTTATTTCTTTTAGTGAAATTATTTAAATAAATCCTTTTATTATTATTGGGTCAATTCAATTCATTTAAATTATTTAATATTAATTATTGAGTCAATTTTAATTGAAAAGCCCATTTCCTTTTCCTTGTTTGTGGCCCAAATGATCACTACTGCAGGCCACATCCCCTTCACGATCGCCGCTCCTTCAGCCACTGGAAAATTGCTCCATCATCGCCACAATCGTCTGAAGCCGCAATCTCGAACCGCACCAGCATTTTCGCCTCAAATTTAGGAAATGTAACCTTCTCTCTATCCGATCCGGAAAGCTGCGGCCACGCTGGATTGAGCCTCACCCACTGCTCGCACTAGATCGAATCCAGCCGCACACCAGTTATGTCTCCACTTCCCGCCGGCCACGACTGGAAACCAGCGCTTTGCCGTCATCCTTTGTCTTGGGCTGCATCGGAAAGTGGCTTCGACCGCAACCGGATCTGGAATCGGCTTCATGCCCTCCAAACGACGTTCCGCTCAGCACTTCGTCGCTCACCGGATCGAATCACGTCGGAGCCGTGCCCCATCACAGGCCCAAAATCCCTGTGCAAACCTGCTGTCACGACCGCCGCGAGGATCCGCCAGAAAACCGCGCCACTTCGCCGTGAAATCACGCCATGAGTCACGCCGCCGATCCGCCAAATCGAGTATCGATGCGGATGCCGCGCCACGCTGAACTAGGGACCGCCTCTCATCGCTGAAGTCTGGCCATCGAAACCATTCAAGCCCCTTCCGATCACCAGTTCTGTTGAATCTGATCTCCACGCTATGGTTGCGCCGCTGGAAATAGCCTCGCCGTCAGCCGGAAATCTATTATGCTCCACCACAGCCTGTTCTTCAGCCGTCGCTACCGGATACGCCTGAAATCACATCCATCTTCGCTGCATCGTGCGCCAGATCAACACTTCCCATCCACCGCGCGGCCCAATGTCACCGATTGAAACCGTCGATTTGCCATTACCACGCCGGAAGACTGATACAGTCGCAGAATATCTTGCCTAGTGCCTCGTTCTTTGTGCACGTGCCATCGAATCAAATCGATGCTGCTCAAAATTCCAAAACCACGAACGGAAATCACGTCGTCGCCATCTTGAATCGGCTGGAAACGCCATGGCCATTGACTCCAGAAAGTTTAAGTGTTGCAGCAGACAAAATTCGTTTGATGTGGAAATGCAAAGAAGAAAGAGTTGACACTCCTTTTGTGGGAATAATTTGTATATAAAGAAGAAATAAGATTAAGTTCTGGTTATTCCATAAGAAGATGAAGCCAATTCTTGCAAATTGACGGGTCTTTCTTGTATGTTGGAAGCAGATGTGAGAAATGCAAACTGGGCCAGCTAGGCAAATTTAATAGAATTGGGCCAATTAATAAAGAATGGGCTCAAAGCAAATAATAGAGGGAATATGAGAAGTGGACTGAAAGTATATGTTGATAGAATTTCGTAATGATGTAGTTAAATGACTATTATAACATATAATTCTACTAAACAATAATCTAAGATATATTTATTCTTGAGGATTAGATATAGAGAGAGAAAGTAGAGAACTTAGAGTGAGAAAGTATGTGTGTAGTATCAAACTTAGAGAGAAAGATACAAGAGGAATATATTTATAGGTTTGCATGTGTGAGGTGGCACCTTGTGAGCCCATTTGGCTTGAGGTGTTGACAAGTGTCCATGACACTTGTCTTTGCTCACTAGTCATGCTACCTTTACAAAGTTTGTCCTACTACACATCTAATTGCTTCTTATATAGAAGTTGTCAAGGCCCTGGTCCTAGGCGAGCTTCCCAGGCGAGCTTCAAGGCCTTGTGTCGCTTAGGAGCAATGCGTAGATAGATTTTCGTTCGGTCTGTTCAAATATGGGTGAGCTACCCTTCAGAGGGTGAGCTCGCCCACGAGCTTCTCTCTCCCGTGCTTGGTTGGTCATTTATCCAGGGCTGTCGGGCACTTGGGCGAGCTTCTATCTTGCTTTGCCGAGCTTCCCTATGTTGACCTTAGTCAAAGCTGATGACGTAGCTTCTACACAAGTTGGCGACCTTCTCATCTTTATTTAATTAATCTTATGATCATCTTAAGGTAGTTCGCCTATCAACATTTGTCCCCCCAGCTCGCTCACATCATGATACTTCTAATGTGTGGGTGAGCTGATTTGTCTATAGATGAAGGCTCGAGTATTGGAGAACTACTTCTTGGTTAGGTGTCGAGCTTATGGGCGAGCTTCAGTATGGCGGTTGGTGGGCCAACGTGGTGCGAGAATCAAGGCGTAGTGAAAGCCTTTTCAGGCCTCAGTTCCCGCGCCCATCATGACACTACTTTCAAATCTTTGAAATAGGTCCCTGAACTCTTCGAATATTGAAGCTCGCACTTTTTGTCTATAAATAAGAGAAATTGAGTTCAGTTTACACTTTTCGCATTTCCAAATTTCCAGAGCAATTTCAAGCGATCAACTTCCTCTGCATCCGACAGAATTTGGGGATTTTCCAAGGTAGAAAACCATTTCTTTCTCTTTCATTTTTTTCTTTTGCAGATTTCTTCGTCTTCTTACTTTTGTTTCTGGAAATTTCGTATATTTCCGGTGACTTTTGAATTTTCCGATCACCTACACCCTGAAATTCCGGCAACGGAGATTTTCTTCGGACTTAGAACACTTAAGACTTTGCATCCATCATGTCGACCCAATCTTCAAGTAGAACCCTTTCAAACCGCAACCCCGAGAAGCAACCTATGACTGATGATGCCCCCATTCAGCAAATGACCCTGATCATTATTGTGTCCGGATCTGAGGCTAATTCGATAGCTCGCCCAACTCATGGTGAGCTTTCGGGCGAGTTTCGATCTGAACCAGTTGAGAAAGCCTCCAGCTCCGCTTATCGCGAGATTTGGAGGGACGAGGAGGAGGTCGCCCCTGAAGAGAGAGAGGCTAGCGACAATGAAGAGGTCGCCGAGGAGGAGGTCGCCGAGGTGGATGAACAAGGAGGCAACCTTGAGGAGGTTACAATTGATTGGTTTCAGTCTATTGGCTTTCCCTTTCCTCAACTCCCCGAGCATCAAGTTTCTGATGATGCGGTGCATGCCTTCGATTGGGAAGAGTACGTCACCGAGCTTCCCCATTCCTGAGCGAACTTTCCGGGATGGGAAGGATAAGTCCAGCTACAAGGCGAGCGAGGTCCAGAGCGTTATCAATGAGTACCAACTTTCCCAGCTCCGCGAGAAGTATCTGATTCCCCTCAACATCTTTTTGAACGCCCCACGGAAGAAAGAGCGAGCTGATGCGCCTCCAGCTGCGCTAACTGTCATCAATGTCCATTCCATCGAGGCCGGGCTTACATTGGCCTTGCACCCGATCAACGGCCAATTCCTATTGTACAACAACCTCGCCATTACTCAGCTCACTCCTAATGCATGGAGCAGCTTGTTGGCGATGTTGGCGATTTTTTGATTGGAGGGGTATGAAAATTGACTGACTACGGCCGAGATCAACGAATTGTTCACCATAACCCGGCAAGCAAAGGACAGCAATGGCTATTATTATCTCAAAGCTCACCCGGGGGAGAAGTTTTTGGGGATATTTCCCAACAAGATCTGTGACTGGAAAGAACAGTTCGTCTTCTTAGGGGGAGATTGGCGAGCTTCCACCAACTACTCCAGATGAGGAGGACGAATTTTTTCTCCTGATGAATATGGATAGGCTAGCAGTAGGTCGCCTACTTCAGTGTGTGTGGGTTGAATTAGATTTACTAATCTAATTCTCCTCTTTTGCAGGTCTAAAGCACCACAAATCCAGTCGCGGCAAACCTGAGGTGACGATTGAGTTTGACTTGGTGCGGGCCGTTTGTTATTTGCGGAACAAAGAAGATCGAGACGTCGCTCACCTGTGTAAACACCATTGTCTCTGACTTTCCGGGCTTCACACCTTGCCGCATCATCTCACGGTTCAAGGTCCTGAGCTCCCAGGTTTACAACTCACTGAAGCTCGCCAATTAGGTGGGTAGCTCGCAAATTGCTAACCACATTTCTTTAACTTTTTGCAGGTGGTGATTGGGTCGCTTTTCCAACGGTTGAGATCCTTGAAGCTTATCACATTCTAGCTCACTGATTCGCTATGGGTCCCCCACGTCCCAACAAGTTGGCCATGCCATAAACCCTTGCTCTAGAGGCGAGCAAGAAGGCGGAGCTCGCCGCCAAAAAAGGTGACGCCGGTGGGTTCGGGACTTTCTGGATCGGAATCCATACCTCCAACATCTCTATCGGAATGAAATCCTCAAAAAACTGGAGAGGAGGAGGACCTTGATCTGGACTGACCACTAACTTCCTCTGAGTTTTCATTCGAGATCCAGAAGGCACAATTTTCTTCTTCTGAACCTGCGAAGTCAGGTACTCATTGGACTCTTTTAGCCGTTGGATCTGACTGAGCAGCGAAATCTCCTTCATCTTCGCTATCTTCTCCGCCTCAGTCATCACCATCTTTTTCTGAGTGGTCAACCCCGGATTCATCTGTTCCTCCATCTCCTTATACAAAGGTTCCAGAGCAAGATCCTCAGAAGACCTCAACCTCTTCGGCTCTGAACCTTCAGCAGCTTCGATGGCAGCGATGGACCTTGTCCTTTTTCTATCCGCCGCTTTCAGTTCAGGGGGAAAGATTTTCTTCTTGGCTTTACCAGCAGTGGCAATTTACTTCTTCCCTTCTTCCCCCTTTTTGGCATCATCGTCATTGATTCGCTTAACAATTTCATTAACTGACTCCGCCAACAATGTGAACTGACTATCCATCTCAGTCTGCTTGCCCTGTAGCTGCCCAATCTGCCCTGCCATCCCTCTTAGGCCGACACTGAGCTTTTCAATGGCTGAATTGTGTGCAGCCTTCAGTCGACCTTCGAAGTTCTCCATTCTGTTGTCTAGGGCAGATGCAATTTCAACCTTCTCCTGTTCAGACATCTCACTCAGTAGGTCATCCTTCAGTTCAGCCTTCAGCTTGGCCAACTTTTCATCAACCAGTTGATCAATTCTTTCAGGCAGTTGTTGATCAAGAAAAGTGGCAAGCTTGTTCTCCTGCTGAGTTTGCGCATCAGAGACCATTTGATTGCAGCTTTGAATGACCCCTTTTGCTTGCTCTGAGATAGCAGTGAGATCTACTGAGTGTTGAGTTCTGACTTCTCCAAGAAGATCAATGGCTGCATGCATATCAGTCCCCATCTCATTCAGGTCACGATCCAGTCTATTCATCTTCTTGTTCAGTACTTCAGAATTTGAACCCACCCTACTTGATTTTCTCTCGACGAGGATTACCCTTCTGTGAAGATTGGCAAGAGCTCGTGAGGAGTTCTGAACATATAGCGATTCGGGGGTGATCCATTTTCCTCTGACTCGGACCAGACCTGTTGGACCCTCTGCCTAAATGGATTTTGAACATTATATTTTCTGCATCCGCCAAGTCCTCTAAATACATCACCTCGACTCTCTGTAATTGCAAACGCCAAATTAGGACTGTTATCATTTGTGTACCAAAATTACAAATTACAGACTTTAACATTCAAATTAAAACATGTTAATATCTAATCCAAATAAAATTTCCATTTTAGCTAGATGAGACTTCCCAACAATTTTTCAATGAAAGAATAAAACATACACCAAGAGCCAATTAAACAAAACTAAAACAGATGTATATAATTGCAAAAGTGGTGGGACCTTTCTAAAAAATACATACAAAATGACCATCTTCGAGATCATCGTACTAATTAATTGCAAAGTGAAAACAATCTATTTCATTAAAAGTACACAAAACCCAAAATATTATATATGAAATTAAGTGCAGAAAATCTAAATTAAATGGAGAAATAATAATTAACCTGTGGGATGGTAGGATTTGACAAGACTTGATTGAGAAAGCCTTTGATTGCTATAGAACCCTCTCGACATCATCAGATCTGCATCTTTCTATCACCTACAAATTCGTATTTATGAAAGCACTCATATCCCCCGGTGTTATTACGTTGGCGTTCGATCTGGAGTCATTAATGTGGTCGGAATCAGAATCGAAATCGGACTCAGATCCTTCCTCAGAAAAAGAAATTGAAGACGACATTAATGTGTAAGCGTAGGGATAGTCAAATTTTTTAGGAGTCGGACTCAGATCCAGAAAGGTGCGGTGGAGAAAAAGAAAGTAGAGTGTGAGGAGAAACAAATGAGTGTGAGTAGGGTGTGAGGGGAAACACGTGAGTGTGAGTATGGTGTGAGGAGAAACGAGTGTGCCAATTTATAGGAATCTAGGATTACAGAGCCATTGTATATTTTGCAGAATTCTCTATTATCTATTTTTAAGATGTGTTTGGTTTAGAAGATAAAATTATATATCCGTATGGATAATTTTATCTTTTAAACCAAACACACCAAAAAATTTATATGGCCTAATACAATTCTACTTACTCTTATAATTTTCTCATAATTTCAATTTTGTATTTTTTAAAATAAAATAGGAATAACAGCTATTAGTTACCATTTTATAAAAAATCTTATCTTATCCTAATTTTTCTATTTCTCAATCTTATCTACTATCTCCTCCAATAATCTATTTCTAAATCAGCTAAATCGTATGTGGCTTAATACAACCACTTCTTACTTACTCTTCTAATTTTGCATTTTTAAAATAAACTATAACTAACCGTTATTAGTTACTTTTTATAAAAAATCTAATCTTATCCCAAGTGTGCATGTGCCAATTTATAACCTAGGAATTTAGGGTAAATGTGGAGGTACTGTATATATTAAAGAATCCCCTATTATCTATTTCTAAATCTACTATATCCTATCTAATCCTATAGTAATTTTTCTATTCCTTAATCTTATATATTATCCCAATATATACATTTTTTTCTACTTATCAATCTTATCTACTATCTCTGTCTATATTTTTTTATTGCTACATTTTGAATGAATCCATCCCGTTTAGTTTCAAAATTTTATACTGCAGTTAACTTTTTCTAATTTTTTTAAATTAAATTTTCAATCATCTACTTATAGTTTAAGTATACAGAGTCGGAATGTCTACGGGACTTTGTTTCAAATATAAATAAATGTTTACCCTCAACTATTCTCATTTATTATTATTTATATATTTTTTAATTTTCAATTGTTCATTGATGAGTTTAATTATATAACACAATTGTATGTATATAGATGACTTAATATATATAAGTATTTTTTTGTAAAAAATCTAATCATATTCGAAAAAATTTATTTCTCAATCTTATCTACTATCTCAAATATTCTTTCTTTTCTATTTATCAATTTTTATCTACTATCTTTATATATTTTTAATTTTTGAAATGCTACATTGTTAATGAATCCATCCTTTAAGATTCAAAATTTAAAACTGCAGTTAACGTTTTCTAATTTTTTAAAATGAAAATTTCAATCATCTATTTGTAATTCAAGTATATGGAGCCGCAATGTCTACAGGACTTTCTTTCAAATATAAATGAAAATTTTTTATTAAAAAAAACTAATCATATCCCTATTTTATTATTTCTCAATATATTTTTTCTTTTCAATTTATCAATCTTATCTACTATCTTTTTTAGGTTCAAAATGTCATACTGCAGTTAACCTTTTTTTATTTTATAAATTAAATTTTCAATCATCTAATTAAAATTTTCTATTTTTGAACTTATCTACTATTTCAATATATTTTTTCCTTTCTATTTATCAATCTTATCTACTATCTCTATATATTTCCTCGTTTTAGAATGCTATATTAATAATGAATCCATCCAGTTTACATTCAAAATTTTATACTGCAGTTAATAATTTTTAATTTTTTTAAATTAGAATTTCAATTATCTAATTATAATTTTTTAAATTAGAATTTCAATTATCTAATTATAATTCAAGTATACGTGGCTGCCAATTTCTAAAAGACTTTGTTTCAAATGTAAATGAATCTTTGACCTCAAATATTCTTTTTTTTTTTTTTTAATTTTAAATTGGAGCCTTTGTTAGACTCAGATCCAGATCCTCATTTTTCCTCAAATATATTATTAGACATTTTTAGGCGGAGAGAGAGTATCCGAAAAAGAGAAAAGAAAGAGTGATATTGAAGGAAGGAGCGACGAAAAGGAAGAAAATAGGGTTTGAGGGGAAAAAAGTGTGTTACGTGCCAATTTAATAAACTAGGGATTTATGGTTACTGTGAAACTGCTGTATATTTTGCAGAATTACAGAGATAGTGGGTAAACGTAATTGATTTGTGGAATTTTTGCATCATAATTGATAATAAATGTGCTCTCACTTGTGTTATTTATGCTTAATTTCTTAGGAAATATGATCCTCTTTTGTCACATGATCCGTTTAGGGAAAGAAATGTTTTGATGTAGGTTTTAGGTGTCAAAAAGAGAAGAAATTACAAAGAAATGAGTAAATGGAGTCAAGAAGTCGATCGTGATCCAAGTTCGGGATGTGGAAGTAGTGCAAATCAAGTTCGAGTGTTGAAAAGAGTAAAAAAGGGCATAAATCGTGAAGTGGCCGTGTAAAGGAAGGAGGCCGTGTAACCTTTGTGCTGAGACTGTGTCATTGACACGGCCGTGTCACCTTTGACCTGTGGCCGTGCAAGCTATAAGTCAGAGGCCGTGTCACATAATTCGTAGCCAATGACACGGCCAGGAATTTAATTCTCACGGCCGTGTCACTCGTGAGCTGAGGCCGTGTCACATAATTCAAAGCAAATGACACGGCCAAAGGAAAAATTTGCACGGCCGTGTCACCTTTGACATGTGGCCATGCAAGAGTAAAATTCGGCCAGAATTGTAATTTTTGGGAATTTCAAGGAGCAACTTGCAAAGTCCGTTTTTCCACTTGGTGCCCCACTATA
>JAPKLY010000296.1:366083-387048 GCA_026898435.1 Prunella vulgaris
AGCATTTTTCTGAGTCTTTCAGAAAAATCTGACATCAGTGTATTCCCCCCATACACTGATTTAACTCGTTTCGGGACCAACATCACATTTAAATTTATTAATTTTACTTTATTAAAAAGTTTTTTTTTTGTACAGGAGCATGCATACGGACGGAAAGCCACCCTCATCGAGAAGATGCATTTTGCTGAGGTAATTAAAAAAAATCCAAAGAAAGTGAAAATTTTGAACGAATTGTATTTGTATTTTTAAATTGAACAAATTAATAAATTTTTGTAATGTTAACTAATAAATTTACAACATTATAATATTTATTGAAATATATATATACATAAACAAATTAGAACCAACAAGCAATTAATTAGAAGCATTTAAAAAAAACGTGACTCAAAAATTTTGAGTTAAATACAGTTAATTGCAAAAAATAAACAAATTAATAAATTCTCGTAATATTAAATAATAAATTTGTTAAATTATAATATTTAATAAAATATATATATATACATAAATAAAGTAGAAACAATACTCATTTAATTAGAGGCATTTAAAAAAATGTGACTCAATTTGGAGTTAAATACAATTAATTGCAAAAAAATGAACAAATTAATCATTTTTCGTAATATTAAATAATAAATTTTTAACATTATAATATTTAATGAAATATATATATACATAAATAAAGTAGAAACAATACTGATTTAATTAGAGGCATTTTAAAAAAAAACGTGACTCAATTTGGAGTTATATACAATTAATTGCATAAAAGTGAACAATAACGACAAGTGCCCGAGTGGTCACGCCACCTCTGAGACGCCCAGAGGTCGCGTGTTCGACCCCTCACAGGCGCGAATTTGGGGTATTTAATCGGTCGGTAATTTATATTTTTACTGGCCGATATGGCGGTTGCTAAATAAAAAATAAAAAAATTATAAAATTTAATTATTGTTTTAGCGACCGTCGTATCGGTCGGTAATTATAAAAGTTACCGACCAATTAAGCGGTCACCAAATAGAAAAAAAATTTAAAAAATAATATACATTATATGTTGCGACCGTTTAAACGGTTGGTAATTATATATTTACAGACCGATATTTCAGTCGGTAACGTTCCAAAATGGGTCAAAACCCGGTTCTTTTAGCGACTAATTACCGACCGTTCAGACGGTCGCTAAGTTAGCGACTGATTTGAAATTCGGTCGCTAAACGTTAGCGACCACAGTTTTACCGACCACCGTGATCGGTCGGTAATTCGGTCGGTATATATGTTTAGCGACCGTTTTTCGGTCGCTAAATCGGTCGGTAAAACCCGTTTTTTTGTAGTGGATGGAAGCTTTTCAAAGTCTGCATATGAAGATTTATTCAAATTAATTGGGGTTGGGAAAAAGAAAGTTGGGAAAAACGATGTTCGGCTGCGAGAATGGAGGCTTGCGGTGGGGAATCTTGACAGAAGGCAGAGGCGACAATGGATGGCTGCGGCGGCGAATCTCGCCGGAAGATTGTTCTCTTCATTTTTGTTGTTGATGCTTTTGCATGGGATTAATACAAAAATCGTCCCATAACTTTTCAACTTTTTCGATTTGGTCCCACAACTATGTAATATTTTAATTTAGTCTCATAACAATTTAAATCTAACCAAATTAGTCCCATAACTATGTAATGTTTCAATTTAGTCCCATAATAATTCAAATCTAACCAAATTAGTCCCATAACTACGTAATGTTTCAATTTAGTCCCATAACAATTCAAATCTAATTAAATTAATCCCAAATTTCACTACAAGAAATATATTCTTTAGTCACAAAAATAATAGTGAGGAGATTTAATACCCTCACTAAATGTGCATTTTAATTTATTTTTAGTGAGAGTATAAAAATACTCTAATTTGTTTATGTCATTTCCGGCGAATTGAGAATAATTTGGTTAGATTTGAATTGTTATGGGACTAAATTGAAATATTAAATATTTATGGGACTAATTTGGTTAGATTTGAATTGTTATGAGACTAAATTAAAATATTACATAGTTACGGGACTAATTTGGTTAGATTTAAATTGTTATGGGACTAAGTTGAAACATTACATAGTTATGGGACCAAATCGAAAAAATGAAATAGTTATGGGACGATTTTTGTATTAATCCCCTTTTGCATCATATAATGGGTACTCTCTCCAGATCTATAAATTTATTTTAATCTTTTTTTTAATGTTTGTACATAGCATTATATATGTATGTCCAATGGTTCAATATCAGTTTCTTAATTATTTCTTTTTACTCTTGTATTTTCCTGCAGGATATTAACAATGTAGACTTAAGCGATATCTCTGGGTGCATTCATCTCAATTACTAATGAGGGGTCTGATTTGTAGGAAAAGAAATTCTGAAGATAGTGGCATTGATTTCAGACTTAAATAACATACTAATGAGGGGTCATCCCTTTAGTGAGCCGTACAATGCTGCTGATCTGATGTATAATTTATTAGCAAATTTATTATTTCTGTATTCTCTTTAGATAATATTTCTGTATACTCATTGTACCGTACAACTCAAGTGAATATTTAAATATTAGTAATTATTATTAATTGATCAGTGTTAGTTATTTTTATTAAACATTATTAGTTTTTGCATTGAATAATATTGGTTATGCACCAGCAATTGGTGCACCGAGCATTATTCCTCCCTCTAATGGTATTGTCTTGCATATTATATAATGTTCCAACTGACTTTTTATTTTTAGTATGATTAATTCATTGGAAAAATTAATACAACACAAACTAAGTGGCGGTGCCACGACTAGGACACCAAGTTTTGAGTTCTGTGATGTATGATAAAGTTTTTAAGATTAACCATTTTTTAACGAAATAAAAAAATATTAACTAATTTTGGCATATTTCTCACAGTGATCATAAGAAAAAAATTTATCAACGTCTTTTTTATAATTTTTTTTATCAAGGAAACTGTTTGATTTGAAATCATTATCACTATAAGATCTTTAGTACCTATGTATTGTTCTATTTTTACTCATTCTCTTTGAACCAACTGCAAATTACTTACCTTTAGGATCAAATGTGTCAGAAAAAAATTGTGAGACTAAAAATATTAAAAAAGGACAATTTTAAAATTGACTCATTTTTTTAAAAACAAAAGTGTAATTTTCCTCATTATACTGTGTTCTAATTAGGAGAAATCTAGTTTTGAAGGTTGGCTTGGTGTGAAGTTATTTTAAAATCTGGTAACTCTCTGTTTGTAACTCCATATGAGTCAAATAGTGCAATATAACATTTCCTTTTTCCAACACATATAAAGGCACATAAAATTCAAGTGTGTATAATTCCAATGACGTTTAGGATTTGTGTCGATCTAACAGTATTTTTTACTCAATTAATGGCAAGAAGAAACAGTGTTGTGAAGACCATCCCCAAAATCCAAAGCCTCAATCCCAAACATGAGGGCTGAGAAAATATTAGGAATGGTCCTGTAATTTTGTATAAATCGAAATTTTGTCTTTTATCTTTTTAGTTTCTCAATTGTGGTCCTTTAGTTATAAAAAAATATCCTATTTCTCAAAATCATCGCATTATTAAAAAACATTCATTAACCAGTATTATCTAATTTCAGTCTCATTGTTAAATTGAACTGTCAGTTAAAATACAAAATAAAAAAAGGTAAGTCTATTAATGACTCATAATATTTCTTTTCTCTTAAAATAAAGAGCAATAGTACTCATCACAAAGCTCCCTCCATAAAAATTACACTAATACAGATTTACACTTAGAAAGCTCTTAAGAGTTCTTAAGAGCTCTCTAAGAGACAGCTATCTAAGTAAACCTCCCACTTAGAAAGTTCCTAATAACAACTCTTTAAGTGGCTTTAATAGCTCTCTAAGTGTGAGCCACTTAGAGAGCTGTTATTAAAAGCTCTCTAGGTGGGAGGTTTACTTAGATAGCTGTCTGTATTAGTGTTAATGATGATATGAAATGATTATTTTTGACATTACTAGTATAAAAAACTTACATTTGCATGTCTCAGAGCAAATGTAAATTAAATCAGCATTGTGCAGCATACATGGTTCATAGTTCCAAATGACCCAATCTAATTTTATGATTTTCTTGGTAAGTGGACTCACAACAATTTAACTATCACCTATTGTTATGTATAGTGAAACAAAGACTATGAATTACAACAATGCTATTAATTGCTAGCTGAGGAGCAGATAAATCGAAACATCACTACGCCTCAACTTCTCCATTTGGATGAGTTAAAGGTAGAGTTGCAGAAAGATGAGATGTCTGTCCACTCGGTTGAACAGCGTCCATCAGATCATCATCCTCCTCAGTTAGATCCACCACATTGTGAACAGTATTTGAGGGCTTATCATCCGCACAGTTTCTTCAATTTCTATTTCAGGAGCCCATGACCCATCTGAGTATAGCCGAGACATTGGGATCAACTTCTTTCAGTATATGAGAATAATCCAACATCATTAAAGATGGTCTATCAATATTAACCTCAAACAATGCATGATGCTGAATTTATATACTAATTCTGTATTAGCTACTAAAGAATGATGTTTCAACAATCAATTCTAAACATATATAATAATCACTATCAATCATTTTTTTATACACTGATAGATGATATAATCATAACAATGATATTTGAAACCAAATTTACATGAACTCAACTTCAAAGGATACCCAATGATTAGCAAGCAATTAATCAATTGATTAAGAATTGGGGATTAAACTATATAAAGATATAATATTCGAATTATATGGAAATAATTATGAATATTAATTATCAATTTTGTCACCTTTTTTCTCATCCCTCTTTGCTTTGTTTTGAAATTGATCATCCACGGCCCGGTTTTGGATCTGGATCTCACAGTGTGGTCAGACTCATGAGACCCACATCCACTTTTTGATAATTGAACATAAGCTTTCTGTTCATCCGACTTTGAAAAGCAGCTTCCATCTTCCCCATCCATTGATTTGCTGTTTAATGGACTCTCATTCACTTGACCATCGCCCATTGATATGGGAGAAGTCTGAAATATATATATATATATAAATATATATATATATATATATATATATATATAGAAACCAAACACTATTAATTACAACAATTCTATATTGAAATAAATCGAAACATATATAATTTGTATATATTTAACAAGTAGCTCATCCCATCCTAAGAGTCCTCTTTTCAAGAAAAAAATGGGATTATTCATTTTTTAAGGAATTAATTATGCAATTATACAACACACAAAGAGATCATTTTCAATCGTGTTGCCAAGATCTAGTACAATGAGGAATTTCAATTCTGAGGATCATTTTAAACCCTAGAGTAAACAGTGCAAAACATACAAAATCCAAAATAGAAAGGAGAATTAAGAAATTGAGGAACAAAGCCCAATTTTTTCATTCTCATCGGACATTGAAAAGCTACCGTCTTCGCCATCCATTGCACTCAGATCCGCCGTGTTGGACCCGGATCCGGAGCTGCTGTTGTCGGAGTCGGACTCATTCTTGAGCATTTTAAGGCATATATGTGGAGAGAGAGATTTGGTGAAGTTAGAAGAGATATCGCCGGAGCACCTAAAAGAGAGGCGGAGATGCCGAAGATAGGGTTTTTGAGGGGGGAAGAAAAATGTGCATTCTCTATTTATACACCTAACAAATTAGGGTTACTGTGGAGTAGCAGTAATTTTAGCCAAATGTACAGAGGTAGTAGGTAAATTACAGGATGATAATTTACCCTTTCTTCTTTTAACTTATGTCCCATAATAGGGTTAATTCGGGGACATGAACTTCCGCATAAAAAAGCATCCGCTTTCTTTTGTACGTGGCCTTCTTCGTCACTTTTGTTAAATGCCGTCAATACAGCTAAATTTTATTACATCATATTAACTTGTAAAATTTCACTAAATTATGTAATAACTAAATTAAATTTATAAATTTCAATACAATTAAAATTAAATAATAATGATTATAGTTATTTATTAAACACGAAAGTTTTACCATAAGTAAATATTAAATAAATAAATAAAATTAAAACTAATAAAATACTGGATTTTAAGTAATAATAAATAATAATTATATTTTTAATAAAAAATTAATATTGATATAATGTTAATTAAACATTAATAATGATAGGTAGTTATTATATACACACATTAAATATGTCTTTAAAAGGTTATCTAATGTATTTTTATATGAAAATGGGTAGAAAACTTTTAAAAAAAATAAAGAAGATGAGTAAATTTTTATTCTATTTTATTATAATGGGTATTTTACTTTTTTTCGTACAAGAATTATGAGTGTCGATGAAGATGAAGCTTAAAAATATAAGTATTAACTTAATTCATTTGAATACCAAATTTGTGGCATATAAATTAAATAGTGTATTTAATTATTGGTATGTTTATACCTTTGAATTTCCACGTGCCTATGTGAACGGCATGTAGAACTCGCATATTAATACCCCTTATTGTAATCTGTGTACATATATATAGTCAATTACTCGTTTATGTTTTACGTACCACTGAGCTACTTATCCTGATTCGTGTTGATTCAAACTGACTTATTCTCAATTTGTCATATTTTAAAATTATGTTCCTCATTTTGTTACCTAAAAAACTAAATATTATATTTTGCCTCACTGATTGCGCAAATTGTTTTTACACAATTCGCTAAGCCTACAAGTGCATAGGATTGTTGTAGTCGTAAGCTTGACCAAGTAATAAAAAATATCGAACCCTAGGGAGACAATCTAGTGGAAGGAGACAATAAAAAATGGAGTGCTACTAAACTATGAAAGCGATAAATACTTTCGGTTTTGGGCTTAGAAAAATAAAACCAAAGCAAGCTAAATTAAACTACCTAATTCAACCAACTAAGACGAAGTGAGGATTGAAGTGCTTCGGGTGTTTTCAATTATGTGATCCTTGAACCTAATTTAATCTATGTCGACCTTTTGTTTCATTGACTTCTTAGGCTAAGTTTAAACCTCACCGAATTAATAAACTCTCGTTCAATTAACTCAATGCCCGATTAGGAGTGTTCTAAAGTCCCTAGACTCTCTCGATGATCTAAGTACTTTACTATAGTTCAACTCTCGCTTTTTGCTAATGGAGTCTAACACACCATCTAATAGATACAATTAATTAATACTCAATAAACTCATTATCAAAGAACCCAATCAAGCAATATCCACAAAATCACAACACAAATCTCATTAGATATAATTAAATCTAAGACCTATTGTATACATGCATAGAAAATTAACTCATCAAATAATCAAACTAGGATAAATCCTCACTAATTGATTAACTCGCGTTACATCAACCTAGTGTCTAAATGTGGGTGTTATCAACGACCTATCCCCTCTTGGTGTAATAGACACATCAACAATAGCATTTAACAAATCATTCAACCCAATTAAACACTCAATCGAACAAGCTCAACTCTCACTTTTTGCTCACTCAATCAAAATGCATAATAAAAGAAGAACAAATAGCTAAAGCTCAATTAAACCACAAATTAAAAACTCAATCACCCAACAAATTAATATTCCAAACACATACACAATAGATTAGTCAATTCTCACATAATATTCAACACCCTAAGCACAAGAAATTTAGCCCATGATAAAATCAAACAAACCCATAACAAAGATAAAATAATAAACCAAGAACATAGAAAATACCAACTCTAAGTGAATATATGGAAAAATATCACCTCAAATGGAGTTTCAATAGTTCAATCCTTGCAAGAAAATTAAAATATCTCACTAAACTAATACAAAGATTTTGCAGAAAATTTAAAACCCTAATCTAATGTGTGTGGAGTGTGTGTGGGCAGAGGAGCTCCCCACAATCTTGGAGAACAAACTGTATCCGAATGTATGTTGTGTTTTTCTAAAATCTGAAAAAAGAAGTATATATAGTATGGGAGTAGGGTTTAAGAAAGAAATTTGCAATTAAAATCCTGAAATTATGAAAATTCGCATTTTTACCCCTCTGCCGAGTCAACTCGGGGGCTGACTCAAAATATATTTGAAACAAAATCCAAAAATCAAGAAGTGTAGCATTCCAAAATATATTTGTAGCATTCCAAAAATATATTTGTAGCATTCCAAGAAGGAAAAATATATAGTGATATATAATAGATAAAATTGATAAATATAAAAGAAAAAGTATATTGATTGTAGATAAGATTGAGAAATAGAAAATTTGGAATAGGATTAAATTATTTTTAATAAAATATTTATTATTTATAGATGAAACAAAATCCTGTAGACATTGCGGCTCTGTATACTTGAAATATAATTAGATAATTTAAAATTTAAATTTAAAAAAATTAGAAAAAGTTAACTGCAGAATGAAATTTTGAACCTAAAAAGGATGAATTCATTAATAATGTAGCATTCCAAAAAGAAAAAATATATAGTGATATATAATAGATAAAATTGATAAATATAAAAGAAATAGTATATTTTTTTTATGGTAAAAAAAGAAAAAGTATATTGATTGTAGATAAGGATGTGAAATTGACAAAGATTCATACTGATTTGAATCTTACTGATATTTTCACTAAAACTTTGTGTGAATCAAGATTTTCGATCTTGAGAGGCAATTTGGGAATGTTAGAATTGTAAAAAGACTCTGTGAAAATCACTAAATTGCAAAGACAAGCTCAGAGAATTGGAAAATCAGTAAAAAGGAAAATTGCAACTACAAAGTCATTCAACTGTAGAGTCGAACTCTACAGCTATAGACTTAGTTTAGAACTGGAAACTCCTTACCAACTGTATATTTCCAAATTCTAAGATTGTCAACTACAAACTTAGGGAATTTACAGTACTTTGTACGATTATGCAAATTAAATGGAGCACTACCAAATTCAGAAACTTTTGTACTAAGTTACAGAAATTTTGAATTTATTCAGGCATTTTAATTAATAAAATGTTTGAGCACGTGTAACATTTTAAATAAAATTAAATTCCATGTGAGTTAGATTTTGGACAAACTTAATTATAAGTTTTGGCTCAAAATTTCAAAACTCATAAATTTTTAGGTCAAAGACCGTTATACCCCTGTTCTTAATGACTGTTTAAGGAAAGGTATTTAAAGGACCCTTCATCCTTTTATATCCTACATTAACATTTCGAACCCCCTGAAACCTTAAACACTCTCCATCCCTCACTCAAAAGAAACCAAGAATCATGTCTATGAAAGTTATTTTCGAAGCCCTGTTCGATTTTGATGAGGTTCTGAAGAACCATCCCACTGATGTTATGGAGGAAGTAGTGAATCACATAGTGTATCAAGGGATTCATTACTGTCTGACTCACATTCCTGGAGCTTGTGATGACAAGATAGTACATGAGTTCTACCAAAACGCAGAAGCCAATGTTGAAAGAAAGACTCTATCAGTAAAGATGCAAGGAAGAAATGTAAAGATTACAGCTGGTGATATCTGTAAAGCTCTACATCTTAGGACTGGAGGTGATGCACATGACAATCTCAACTTTGCAGAGAAAGATGAGATATACTGGAAGAGATTCACTGCAAAGAAGTCGTTTCCAAAGAACTGGAAGAGGACATTCAAGAAGACTGAATTAGCAGTTGAGTATGTCTATCTTTATGAAGCCATTAATAAATGCTTATTGTGTAGAACTGGTGCTCATGATACTGGTACTATATTAATGTGGAATTTAATGATAGCATTTGTGAAAGAAATAAAAGTTGATATTGGAGAACTTTTGTTGAGAAATATTGGTAATGATGTTGTGAAGTCAGGAAAGAACAAAGGATTTGGTTTGTTTTTAAATTATATCCTGAAGGAAGTTGGTTTTTCTTTGTTTAATGGGCATGAGGGTCAACCCATTATTACTCATAGAATTATTGGAAGGGCTAACTTCAAGAGAGGAGCTGTGGATGCTCCTATGGCTCCTGAATCTAAGAGGAGAAAGAAGAAGTCTGAAAGAAAGGTTCTCACTATCATCAGATCACCAAAAGAACCAGAGAAAAAGAAGAAAAAGAAGGATGTAAGAAGAAGGCTCTTAGTAGATGAACCTACAGATTCAGAAGATGAGATTGATAGAGAAAAGAGGCAGAAAAAGTTTCATTCTAAGAAATTTAGAACTGACAAGTCTACAACTGTAGACTTGCCAACTGTACAGTCTGAGGTACAAGCTACTGAGAACAGTTTGAAGAGGCAGAAATCCCTGAACCTGAAACTGAACAACTCCCTGTTGTTTCAGTTGAGAGAGTAGAAGGATTTGAGGAAGAAAGAAAAAAATTTGATGAGTGGAAGCTAGTGAGAGAGGAACTTGAGAAGTTTGCAGCTAAAGAAAGGAATTTATTCCAGTGGGTAGTTGACTGGACAAATTGCAGTAACATCAATGAATTGATGAGGCCAAATTTCCTTGAAGACTTTATAGCTGAGAAAAGAAGAAAGGATAAAGGAAAAGGAAAACAGATAGTTGTTGAAGAACCAGCAAAGCAGAAAATTACCAAATCTGCAGCTGAAGCTTTGAGAGTGGCTCTCATGACTGAGAAAGATCCTGAAGCTCAATATCCTGAAGCTGATTATGATGTTGTGAGCTCAGAAAGTGATGAACAAAGGCCACAGAAAATTGGAGAAGGAAGTACTCAAATAGTTGAAGCTGAAGGCTTAACTATTTTAATAAAGGAGGCTATTTTATTGGAATCTGCAGGAGCTAGTGCTGCAGATCCAGTAGTTGTTGAAGAAGAAAATCCTGCAGAAGATCAATCTAAAAAAGAGAAGGAAACAAGAAAGGATGATTCCCCATGTAAAGAGCCTAAAGAAAAGTCAGATGATGATGAAGATGGCAATGATGATGCACCAATGGGTGGTGCACAGGCTCAAGCTCAAGCTGAAATTCAAGATAAGACTGTAGAAAATGAAGCTCAAACTGCTGATACTGTTCAAATTGATGAACAAGTTGTTGATGATACAGCTAAGGACATTGATGAAAGTGCAAAAGACATGTCAAACCCCATCACAAGCATTTTTCATCAATCTCCACCTGCAATGTTCACTCTAGAAGAAATCTATAGGCATGGAACTCCACCACTGCAGAGTTACTCAGCTCTTGAGAGAGAAAATATAGATGATTATATTGCTGAGTTCTCTACTGAAGTGATTGTAACCTCTAGCAAGAGGAAGACTTCTACTGAAGACTCTATAATTGTAGAGTTGATGCCTTCCAAAGCTCAGAAAGTTACAAAAGGGAAAGAGTTGGTGATAAGAGAAGATGAATCTGAGGAGGAAGACAGTGATACAAATCCTCAGATGACACCCAAAGAAGTTGTATCACAACTGATGAATTTGAAGGAATCATTCAAAGGCATTGAAGCTAAAATTCTGAAGCAAGTCATGCAAGTACCTGATGCTATTATCTCTCAAAATGTAAGAAAAGGTATGGAAGACCTTGTTAAGAAGTTTGAGGAGAGAAGCTTAGAGGAAAAAAAGGTTCTTGAGAAAAATTTCAAAGCTGTTGTGGACAGATTACTGGCTCAAAATGAAGAAATAAGAAAAGAGAGTAGCCAGAAGACAAGAGAAAATATCACTCTACAGTCATATATTAAGCTTATGAAGGATGACTCTTTCAATCTGAAGATAGAGGTGAAAGGTATGAGGAATGAGATGACTAAGCTGATATATGGAAATGAATTTCTGAAGCTGGATTTGATGAGCAAGTTGAACACCATTTTGTCACACATTGATGTTGGCAAAAAGGGGGAAAGCAAAATAGAGAAAGAGATTGAAGAAAGGGAAAAGGTTTCTGAACATATCCTTGAGAATGTGAAGGATATTGGAAAATCATGGGAAAAAGAGATTGAGGTTGCAAAATCTAAGAGATTGGGAGATCAATCAGGAGAAAAACCTCAATCAGATCAAATGAAGGGAAATCCTAGAGGAAGCAAGATCATAAAACTCCCTATGTCTACAGCTCAGAAACCTACAGCTCAAAAATCCTTACCTCACAATTTTTGGGAACAAACAGTAAAAGAATCTAGAGAAAGAAGGAAAGAGAAGGAAGAGAAAGAGAAAGAAGAGAAAGAAAAGCAAAGTGGAAAAGATTTTGATGAATCTACAGCTGTTATCACTGCTCAACCACTAAATGTTCAACCTTTAAGCATGATACCTGCTGAAGATTCTGATGAAAGAATTAATCAAATGAAAGCTGAATTTGACAACTTATGGAAGGAATTCTTGAGTATATGCAACAGGCATATTGTGATTAAAAGAATTAAGCTCAAGAATGACAGGTTACAAAAGTTTAAAGATATGAAGGCCAATGGATCTCTATATCAAGGAGACAATGCTCGGCTCCTTGGTGGAAAGATCAGAATCAATCCTTTGCCCAAGAAGCAGTTCAAATCTAAGAAGGAGGAAGAAGATTTTGAAGCATGTGAATTTCAGATGATGATGAAGTATTTTGAAGAGGATGAGAAGAATATGAAGTTAGTGGAGCAAGGAATTTTGAAACCTCAAGATGAATCTGATGATGAAGATGAAGAAAGAGATGCAGATCCCAAGCATAGGAGAAGATGAAGACTCTGTTCTAGATTAGACACTAAAAATTTTTAGTTTTTAGTCTAATTAACTACTGTAAGCTGTATCATGAACCTCTTTTAATTTATGCAGCTTTATGCTTGACTGTTATTTCTTTCTGTTGCTTTGTCTTGCTGTTTTTGCTCTGTTTCTTGTTCTAGACAATTTCTTATTGTCTTTGTTGTTTGTTTTGCCTACATCAAAATAGGGGAAAATTGTTAGTACCTTGGTTTAGATTTTGATGTATGCAAAACAATGTGTTTAACTTGATAATTTGATCTAATACTTGTATTAAGGAAATTGGTGTTTGAAACATATAGTTGTAAGAAAAGTCTACAGCTATATATTTGATCATTATACAGTTAAGACATGATCCTACAGCTGTAAGGTTTCTCTACAGCCGATTTTTGATATTGACAGGACTCTACAGCTGCAAGGTTGAAGACTCTACAGCTGCAAAAAACCGTTTGAAGAAGATGGTACAAGTCAGAGATTATATGAAGATAATGAAGAACCTTAAGCACAATTAGTGTAGCTTTCAAGCACTCACTAAATTGTACTTAAGTGGAGGTTATTTCTAAAGAATCTGGAGGATAATGAAGATTAGTTACAAGGAAGGCCAGAATTCTGAAGAAAAGGACATTGTACAATCAGTACTATCCTGTGTGAAGGATGAGGACCATTTCACACATGCCAAATAGAGAGAGATGAGCCTTATCTGAATTTCAAATTTGAAATCCCCAACGAATAAGTCACTCCACTCAATCTATAAATAGAAGAAGTCCTCAGAGGCAGCAACAACAACAACCCTGAGCATTCAAGCATTCAACCTAAGCAAGTCTATAGCCAGCAATATTCTGAGAGCTTTACCCGTTCTATTCTTTGTGATTCATAGAATAGTTGGTTAGGATTTTCTTAGAAAGAATCACACCTTTTTGTTGTTGTTCCTCACCTATTTTATATTTCTACTTAGTGTAGATATCTCTTTGTGAGGTTTTTGTAAAAACTCTTTGTGAGTTATATTTTGAGTGAATAGGGTAGTTTAATCTCTTTTTAGAATAGGAATCTGAGTGAACCTAGTTCTAAGGGGGGACTACTTGTATTGATCTTAGTGATCACATCTTAGTGAATTTGGCACCTGAGTGGTGTAACAGTGGATGTAGGTGGTCTTTTATAGACACTGAACCACTATAAACCTGGTCTATTTACCTTCTACTATTTATATTCTTGTCCTGCATATTTAATTTCCTTGTTACATTCATCATTGTTTTGAAACCTGAGTGCATAAAACTTTGTTTTTATCACAGAGAAAAACTGACTCTACATCTGTAGACTTCTCTAAGTCACTCAGCTGTTAAATTTATTTATATTGTTTTTCATTAACACTCACTTTATTCCGCTGCACATTAGAGTATTCTCAATATAATTTTAATTGTGAGAACTCCTCAGATATTTTTGTCTAAAAGTGATTTGTTATTTTGCAAGTTTTTGAACTCTGCAGCTGCAGACTTGTTAAGTCCACAGCTGTAACCTTTGTGGTCCAGTTTCTAAAACTCTTGTAGACTTATCTTTTAAACTTAAAAGAAGTTACTGTAAAGTTCTAGAATCCCTCTTCTTGAAAAGTTTGAAAAATCTGATTTTGGACTCAAGGTCTATTCACCCCCCCCCCTCTAGACCTTGACCACTTTAAAGGACCAACATTTGGTGATGTCTCTTTTTTTTGTCGCAGGTGCACCACCATCAGCTTATATATATATATATCACTTCACTTTTTTCTCTATCACTTCTTTACCAAATTCATTCTCCTCTCTCTCTTATATATATATATATATATTTTATAGGTAAATGTTAGTGGTTAGTTGTTAGAAGTTAGTTCACCAAGTCTCCATACACCCATATCTCCAAGCCAACCTTATAACTCCCTCTTATTCGTTCACAAAGGGAATCGAACACATGTCACTTACTCAAGTGAGGAGCCCGATAGCCAAATGAGCTAACTCAACTGGTTGTGGCTCCGTATATTTAAATTATAGTTAAATGATTATAAATTTAATTTAAATAAATAAGAAAAAATAAACTGTTGTATGAAAATTGGATTAAAAGTATAGCATTAAAAAAATATATATAAAGATAATAGATAAGATTGATAAATAAAAAAATTATGAATTGAGATAATAGATAAGATAGAATTAATAGAAAATTTGGGATAAGATTTGCAAAAACACCGTGGCTCCACATTAGCCCTAGATTGTAGGTGTATATATTGATGCGTAACACAGTTGTTTCCTTCACTGTAGTTCTTCCTCTCCGCCGCTCCTTCTTTAAATATCACTCTAAAATATCTCTCCGCCTAAGAATGTGGATCTGAGAAAGGTTCCACATTCGAATCCATCGCCGTCCCAATGGATGGAAGCTTATCAAAGTCTGCATATGAAGATTTATCAAAAGTAGGGGTTGGGAAAAAGAAAGTTGGTGTGAATGAAGGGTCGCCGCTTCCTCAAACAAGTCTGGTATATAATTTATTTCAAAATTAATTTGTAGCTATATATATAGTTTCAATTTTTGATTTCTATATGTTGATGAAATGGAATATTTAATTTGTTTTGGATGTGGGCAGGAGGTTATTAACTCAAGAGATGATGGATTTTCAACAAACATTCATCTGAGTGTATGCGGATGAATTGCTTAAACAAATGTTCATTAAATTTTTTCTGCTGCCCAGTGTGTTGAAAGACTCACATTATCAGACTGGAATATTACTTAGTGGTGTCTGATTTGTAGGAAAAATAAAAGTGAAGATAGTGGCATTGATTTCAGACTAAACATACTACTGAGAGGCCATCCCTTTAGTGAGCCCTACAATGCTGATCTGATGTATAATTTATTAAAAAATTTAATATTTATGTATTCTCCATAGGATAGTAATTTTGTATACCATACCAATTGTACCATGCAACTCAAGTGCATTTTTAAATATTAGTAATCATTATTAATTGACACCAAGTTTTGAGCTGTACGTGATAAAATTTTTAAGATTATCCATTTTTTAAGGAAATAAAAAAATATTAACTAATTAAGGCATATTTCTCACACAGTCACACTGATGAGAACAAAATTTATCAACATCTTTTTTACATTTTTATATTAATGAAACTGTATTTTATTTGAAATCATTATCACTGTAACAACTTTATGTTCCGATAAAAAAAAATTAAAAAAAAATTATAAGACTACTTGCTTCTTTAAACAGAAAAAGAGGACTATGTAAATTTGTAAATTTGTAGATTTTTTATATGTACAGTTGATAGGGAAGGCTAATTCTTTGTAAAGAATTTGTTGTACCGCGTCGACTCGTTTCGAGTTGATCATATTTTTGATCATTATATATTTACCTTTTTCGATTAAAAAAGAAAAAGAGGACTATGTATGAGAATTTAGAAATGTTCTTTAAATAGAAAAAGTGTGAGATAAATTAAAGTGCCATGATTGACAATCTCAATAAACACAAGGGAAAAATTGCACTTTTAATCCCAAAAAAATAAATTAAAAACTTTTTTTTGGTACCTATGTATTATTCAGATCATTGTTTTTGAAAATCGGTTGAACCGGTCGGACCGTGAACCGGCCATAGAACCGGTCCGATTTCCCCCTGAAAACCGTTTTTACAGTTCAACCAGAAAAAACTAGTCAAAATCGGAAATAACCGGTGTAATTTTATATTTTAATTTTTTTATAATTCTTTTATTAAATTAAATCGTGACACATGTCTCAATCCCAAAATTAATTTATTCTACAATTTATATATTTTAAATTTTCATAATAATATTTTAATTTGAGATTTTACTTATACATGAATTATGAAACATATCATTGATTATAAGCTGGTATTATACCTTGAGCTATTTTGAGTATTTTAATTTCGATTGTATGTGATTATATTATTTTATTACTTTATTTCAATATGTGACATATAATTTATTAAAATTTTATATGATAATATTTAATTTATTTTATTTTTAATATAACATATTTAATATTTAAAAATTTCAGTCAAAAATAAATTTAACGGTTAGACCGCCGGTCCAACCGTTGGACCAGTTGAACCGTGAACCGGTGCTCTATCCGGTTTAGTCACCGGTCCGGTTATGGAAACACTGATTCAGATATGGTCTTTGTTATTTTTTAGGACCAAAACTACATATAACTAATTCTCTTTAGATTAATACTACAATATTTACTCATTCTCTTGAAACCAACTGCATATATATTACTTACTCTTAGGACCAAAAGTGTCAGGAAAAAAATTTGGGACTAAATTTTTTTAAAAAGAATACTTTTGAAATTGAGTCATTCTTTTAAAATCAAAAGTGTAATTTTCCCATTAAATTGTGTTCTAATTAGGAGAAATCTAGTTTTGAAGGTTGGCTTGGGATGAAATTATTCTAGAATCTAGCAACTCTGTTTGTAACTTCCTACAAGTAAAATAGTACAATATAAGATTTCTTTTTTCCAAAACGTATAAAGGCACACAAAAATTCAAATGTGTATTACCAAATGTCGTTTATAATTTGTGTCGATCTAACTGTATTTTTTCTAAACTAAAAACTCAATTAATGGCATGAAGAAACGGTGTTGAGAAGACCATCCCCAAAATCCATAGGCTTGATTCCACACATTAGGCTGAGAAAATATCGAAAATAGTCCTGTAATTTTATATAAATTCAGATTTAGTCCTTTCTCTCTTTAATTTCTCAATTTTGATCTTGTAGTTATAATTAATAAAATGTCCTATTTTTTAAAATCATCGAATTATAACCAGTGTTCTAAAAGTCGCTAGTCACTAGTCGGTCGGACCACTAGGGTCTAGCGACTAGAGGGAGTAGTTGGGGACTAGTCGGAAACTCCTAAACGGTAAATATAATTAATTATTTAATAAATTAATAATACATTATGTATAAAATAATAATAAACTTTTTTTTAATAATTTTTTAATTAATAAAATTATAAGCTGGAGGTCCTGACAAATAAATAAATGGTAAAGTTGGGCCAAAAGCCCATGAGACCTATATCTAAACCTAAAATTTCAGAAACCCACTTATCCACATTATACTCTTGTTCTCTTCCTCGGTCATTACCATCTATATCTTGAAATTTTCTAGAAATTTGAGATAAATTCAAGATAATTAATTAAATTATTACTTCGGCCTAATTGTATCAAATTGTAGGAAATTGAAGAGAGAAAGTTGAGTATTAATTTGTCATTTTCCAGGATGAAAAGTAAGTGGGGCCCACGCCTCCATTTGGTTCTCAATATGGAAACAGAGAAGAAAGCTGTAACCCCATTGTCATTCCAACAAACCAATAATCTGCACAACAGCTCTGCACACCTGCTGCTGAAACCGCCGCAACCGAACCGCTGCCGTCGCAACGCTCCGCCACCACTCGCTGCCGTACCTGGAATCGCCACAACCTCACAGCAAACCGCTCCATTCATCATCACAAACTCTGATTCAACATTCACGCCCAACAGCCTGAAATCCACACAATCGCACCGGAAACCGCTGCAATTACTTCACCAGATTCACAAAGCGCCGTTCTCGCCGCCTGTGAAGACGCCCCTTGAAACCTCAGCCATGGAAATCCACCGCCGCGACTCCATCTCGCACAGCCCTGCGACGCCACACAGCTCCTCACTCTGCTATTTCTGTCCGCCATTGAGCGCCTTGGAACCGGAGCCATTCCATGCCCACAGTCGCACTGCCGCGACTCCACCGCCCTGATGTGTAAGTCGCCGACTTGGCGCCTAGACCCGACTAGTCGGCGTCTAGGCGCCGACTAAAGACCCGAACGTTTTTCCTTGCCGATATCGGGTCGACGTCGGCCGACCAGCGACTAGTCGGCCGACCAGGCCGTTTTTTAGAACATTGATTATAACAAAATCATTCATTATCTAAATTCATTCTCATTGTTAAACCAAGCTCACTCTAATTATATCTTATGTGTTATAAGAATTACACACATAAATAAAGTAGATATTAAAACATAAATGATGCACTACAAAATAAAAAAAGAGGTAAGTATCATCATGATTCATAATATTTCTTTTCCTCTTAAAATGAAGAGCAATAGTACTCATCTACATTAATTGTACGAGAAAATATTAGAAATTATCCTGTAATTTTATTTGTGTTCAAATTTAATCATTTATCTTTTTACTTATTTAATTATAGTCATTTATTATCATAAATTCATTACATTGGTCATTGGTATGTTAGGATATTCGGTTCATATCCAAGTCCTTATTATTGGGTCAAACCTCTGACTATTCATTTTCTTGATAGTTATTATTCTTTGGGAAAAATGTTTTTTTAGGACCGTAATTATAGGGTAGTTGGAAAAGTAGGACAATATGTTTTCAAGCTTGAAAAAGTAGGACAATATGTTTTCAAGATTTGAAAAGTAGGACAATAACTTTGGAAAAGTAGGACAATAACTTTAGAAAATTAGGAAAAGTAGGACAATAACTTTGAAAAATTGGCCTAGATTTACAACTTTTCAAAGTTATTGTCCTACTTTTCCTACTTTTCCAAGCCTGAAAACATATTGTCCTACTTTTCCAAGCTTGAATACATATTGTCCTACTTTTCCAACCTCGAAAACATATTGTCCTTAAATTCCAACTACCCTATAATTACGGTCCTAAAAAAACATTATTCTTTCGTTATATATATATATAAAAGTTCATTTGTTTAAAAACAAATATTCCAACATTATGCTTCAGTAAAATCAGGAAAACGGTCAACGGAAAACATAAATAATGCATTACCGTCCCATTGGACAACATTCCACTACATATTGCAAGAAAGAAGGACAATATTTTGATGTGTTGCATGGTATGTCCACTTTACCTATTCGAACGTCAATTTTATAGAATGGTTGACCGTACGAATTATTAGTCCCGAAAGGAAAGAATTGATTGAGAGTTGATGGAACTACAAATTTGCATCATTCCACCCAAATCCACTATATGCCCAATCAAATAATTGAGATTTATTGTGTGTTGCAAGCTACGCTATGATTAACGTACCGACGGTCATTTTAAACAATGTCTGCTTCTGTAAAATCAGGAAAACGGTCAACGGAAAGCATAAATAATGCATTACCGTCCCATTGGACAACATTTCACTACATATTGCAAGAAAGATGGACAATATTTTGATGTGTTGCATGGTATGTCCACTTTATCGATTCAAACTGTCAATTTTATAGAATGATTGACTGTACGAATTATTAGTCCCGAATGGAAGGAATTGATTGGGAGTTGTTGGAACACAAATTTGCATCAGTACACCCAAACCCACTATATCCCCACTCAAATAATTGAGATTTATGGTGTGTTGTGCTACGATTAACGTACCGACGGTCATTGTAAATAATGTCTGCTTCTGTAAAATTAGGAAAACGGTCAACGGAAATCATAAATATTGCATTACCAACCCATTGGACAACATTCCACTACATATTTCAAGAAAGAAGGACAATATTTTGATGTGTTGCATGGTATGTCCACTTTACCGATTCGAATGTCAATTCTATAGAATGGTTGACCGTACGAATTATTAGTTCCGAAAGGAAGGAATTAATTGAGAGTTGATGGAACTACAAATTTGCATCATTCCACCCAAATCCACTATATCCCCACTCAAATATGAGATTTATGTTGTGTTGCATGCTACGCCACGATTAACGTACCGACGGTCGTTGAAAACTATGTCTGCTTTAGTAAAATCAGGAAAACGGTCATCGGAAAACATAAATAATGCCTTATCGTCCCATTGGACAACATTCCACTACATATTGCAAGAAAGAAGGACAATATTTTGATGTGTTTCATAGTATGTCCACTTAACCGATTCGAACATCAATTCTATAGAATGGTTGACCGTAAGAATTATTAGTCCCGAAAGGAAGGAATTGATTGAGAGTTGATGGAACTACAAATTCACATCATTCCACCCAAATCCTCTATATCCCCACTCAAATAATTGAGATTTATTGTGTGTTGCAAGCTATGCTATGATTAACGTACCGAATGGTCATTGTAAACAGTGTCTGCTTCTGCAAAATCAGGAAAACGGTCAACGGAAAGCATAAATAATGCATTACCGTCCCATTGGACAACATTCCACTACATATTGCAATAAAGAAGGACAATATTTTGATGTGTTGCATGGTATGTCCACTTTATCGATTCGAACTGTAAATTTTATATAATGGTTGACCGTACGAATTATTAGTCCCGAATTGAAGGAATTGATTGAGAGTTGTTGGAACTACAAATTTGCATCAGTCCACCCAAACCCACTATATCCCCACTCAAAT
>JAPKLY010000296.1:387058-456494 GCA_026898435.1 Prunella vulgaris
CACTTTACCGATTCGAACGTCAATTCTATAGAATGGTTGACCGTATGTATTATTAGTTCCGAAAGGAAGGAATTAATTGAGAGTTGATGGAACTGTTCCAAGTACTGTTTTTCCCCAGCTTCTTAATTGTGGAATTCGCATTAAAGATTTTAAAGGCCCTATACAATTCACAACAATTTTATCATTTAGCAATAAATTCACTGGTTATTGTATTAGTATAACAAATAAAATTCTTACATGCATGAGTTAAGCACATTAAAAAAATACAACTTTGTGTAAATTAATGTAAATGACATATGATCATGATCTGTAGTTGGTGGGTTAGATATACACCTTGATAATGTGTTTCCATGAATCATACACAACATACTCTTAAAGAAAAATTAAACAAAGTAATCTTCTCTAATTAATCTATTCTAATAAACAAAAAGTCCAGATTTAAACTCTTGCATTATCCAATTAAAACAATTCATCATGCAAAATTATGGGAAAAAGTCAGCCTCAATTACAGAAAAATAATCCCAATTTTCTACATATTGGGGAGATATTGATTCATTCTGTAAAAAATATGGTTTCTACCAAGATCAAACAAATCAAGAACAACAAATGTTCTTTGGCTCAAACAAAAAGACTTGACATTTGAAAATCATACAACTTGACCGGTGTAACTACTACCTAATATCAAATTTATGCACTCATAACCTTGCTCATTAATTCTGGGTTTCTTTCTAATTAATGCCAAAATTATTTCTTTTTCAGTTTTTCTCAAATTTCAAGTTACTACACCCTACTAATTCATATAGAACGAAAAAAATCCTCTACTGCCGCTTCCTAAAATTTCACACAAATCATAAATATATAATAGGAGTTATTTTACCTTTTATAGTTTTGGCGCCATTTCTTTTGGGCCGAAGATCGTTTTCTCAAATTTTATTTCAGGCGTTGGATCTATCTATCAATTTTATATGGTAAGCTTTTTTCATGGAATTGTTACAAATCAATTTCATAATTTCGTGGTTTTTTTCATGGAAGCGTTAAAAATTATATATCTATATATACCACAAGCTTATTCAACTTTCATAACTTTCATCCAATTTCAATTATTCAGTTATAACTTTTTGAGCTCATAGATAACAGTTAAGTTGTTACAATTTAGAAGAGGGGCGTCTCCAAATCACGAAATTGTTATTGTATGTTGATTTATTTTTCAATGTATTGTATTTGTGTTTAAATTTATTTTTTGAAGATAAAAGAAATATTTGGTTTAAATCCTGTAGTGCATGTTTGTTTAAATTGTAAAATATGTATGTATTGTATGTTGGGTTATTTTTTAAGAATATTCCCAGATAATATTATTTTTTGTTTATTTTTTTATTCTTACGCTTCATCTATTTATCACTTTACACACATTTCTTCTCACTTTTACAACTTCCATCATCATATAAACATTTAACCATAATACTTAAAATAAACAATAACATGATAATAATACAATATTACACCCATACACATCGATTTTACATTAAGTTAAATCCTACCCTACTTAAATATCAACCAACGTACACCATTACTATTTTTCAGTATTTAAAAGTCCACTGCATTTTGTAATAGTGTTTGAAATTAAATACATATTAGAAAATCTACTAAATCTCAAGAGAAATATAGTCCAAGGGTCAAAGGAGCATGTTCACATCACACTTCTTATTGCATGTCTCATAAGATACTTTTTCTTTAGAGGGTAATAGGTTCAATCCGAAAAAAATATATCAACTGCAATTTGTTCTTGATTTGTACATTTGAGATAAAAGAGAGCAATCACATTAACAACAAATTCTCATTTCAGATCTAACTAAACTGATCGGGAGTGAGAATACCTTAATTTTTGGCTCAGTCGGTACATAGGATTTTATTAATTTATCTGTTCGGTGTAAATGAGTCCTCACGCAAGTGTACGTGTTCGCTATTAGCGTGGTAAGCTTGACCAAGTTTTAATATATATCGAACCCAAAGGAGACGGGGACTTGTAAGGAAAATTTATTGTTTTAAATGGCTAGCTAACAAAGCAATTAAGGGGAAAGGTATCTATCGTCTACTAATGCGTCAAAAAAGTAAACTACCTATCACCTTGGGTTGCAAAGTGAGCAAATGTGAGAGATATGTGCTAGTGTACTATCCTATGTTTCATGAAGTGAAGTATCACTTTATCATGAAATGAGATTGTGTATAATCAATGGGCAAGCCACTCCAACATGCAAAAGGTTTCCCTAATAACATATCAAAGCCTCTAATTGTTCATCCAATTCACTAGAGATAATTCTCACTATCTTAGGAATTTTATCAAACACTTGATATGCATTGACCTTAATACAAGAAAGTTTAGGAAAATAGCTCTACTTTCGCAAGAGACTAACTCCCTAATGGCCCTTATTATCATCTACACATGCAAGCATTCATACAATCCATCAATGTAGAGAATTGAACATACAACAACTCAAAACATTCAAAAGATCAACATATCACTACACTAATCAATAGGAATCATACACTAACACATAAAGGAATTAGCTCATGGCTAATTAAGTAAACATGAGAACAATTAAGCTAGGAACAATCATCATTAAGCAAGAAATGTAAAGAGATTTACCTATTACAATGAAAATTGGAAAGATACAATTTACCTCTAAAATGCTAACTAGCAATCCGACAATGGAAATTGAAATTCAATCGGTGAGAATGTAGCCTTAGACCAGACGAGAATGCAGGAATTAACGGATCATTGATCAAAGCGGTAGATCAAAAGTTATCTAAGAATTTGTGAGAAGAAATCTTAAGAAACCCACAAGTAACTACCTCTCTCTCTCTCTCTCTCTAATCTAAAGAATTTAACTATGATTATGAACTAATGTGACTTGGATGCCTTGAGAATCTGATCCTTGGAGTATTTATAGTGCCCACAATGCTTGGTCAAAAATGCCCTTCATTAAACGCGCGAAAAGACGAAACAACCCTTCAAAAATGTGAAGTCCGGGGCATCACACGAGTGCACCACAGTAGCCGCACGAGTCCAGCTCATGTGATCACTCGTGTGACTCAACCTCGCCCGAACTAGAGATGTGTCTCACGAGTGTAGGCGCATGGTCACACGGCTGCGCTCGAGCTCGGCCTCGACTTGTCCGATCGATCCTCGACTTCCTCGTTTTCTTCATATCTTGAGTTCTAGAGCTCTGATTGACTCGATTCCTTTTCCGTTGCGACCCTCTCTTCGAACTATTCGACATGGTATATGATCTGCCTCCATTGGATCAACTCACAATTTCTGGACTTTTACGAACTTGCTCGTCTCTTGCCGATTTTTGCTCGTTTCACTACAAAACACAACTTTCTAGCCAAAAAGGATTAAATGCACAAAGTATAGCATTTTAGGGTCTAATATGAACATAAACACATCAAAACCATGTAGAAATGGATGCAAAAACATGCAATTATGACCCTAATCATTATCCCCAAATGCATGAGGAACACCAAGAACACTGTCAATCAGCCACATTCTTGATTAAGAGATTACAAGTCTAATGTGAAAATATTAGATATACCCATTGTCTATATTTGAATTCATAAATTCAATTTAAATCATGACCACTTATACACTTGATGTAATTAAATCATTATTTTTCTAGAGAATATTATTTTTTCTTAATTGATTTTTTTCTAATGTTATATGAAATCAAGTATCTAAATAAACCCTACCAAAGTCAAATGTTAATTCAAATGGAAAAAAATTATGGAATATGGATCATTTCATAATCTCTGCTGATTAAAAACATAATTTTGGTGAATTCCTAATTCCACTCAAGTAATCAAAATTAATATGAGAAGATTAAAATTGAAAAAAACAAGGAATTAATACGAGAAGATTGACCAATTTAATGATTCATTTATTTCCTATTTTACTGTGGGATATGTGAATTTAATAAAAAATAAATTATCAATCACGTAAGCATAAAATTTAAATACACTAATATTCACATATAGACGTGACTCAAATCTTTAAAAATCTATTCTTAAATAAAGAAATTATGTATAAATGATATGTGTTATTAAATATAATTAAACAAAATAGTGCGATGTTAACTATGTTATTAGCAATACACAGGTAAAATTCCTTTTACCAAATCATCAATCACCGACATAAAAATTGATGAAATAAATTTTTGTTTTAGTAAATTGATGGCTTACAGTAAGTCTAATTAAATATTTAAATATTTACTAAAATAAATTTGATTTCATTGATTTGCTATCAATAAATATATACTAAAATGAATTTACTTTTATTTTTGCTATCAATAAATGTGCTATTAATTTGCTTTCATTTTTTTAGTTTGCTATAATAAATATAAATTTACTAAAATAAAAATTTAATTTGTTTTAAATTTGCATTTAATTGCTTTTAAATTTGCGTCTATATAATTTACTTTTATTTGCTTTTGTTTTTTATTTTTCGTGCGATGTTCATGAAATATATATACGATTGACTTTCGTGCAATGCACGGATAGATAGTATCAATAAATATTCATTAAATTTGCTATCAATAAATATAAATTTTCTAAAATAAATATTTAATTCGCTTTAAATTTGAATTTAATTGTTTTAAATTTGTGTCTATAATTTACTTTTATTAGGTATTAGCAAATGAAATGTGATTTGAATAGTAAATTTGAATAATGGCTGTGAAATTTGCATAATAAAAGAAATTTAATCAATTTTGAAAAGCAATACACACGTAGTCAGTGAAATGGCCGTGAAATTTGACTATAATAAAAGCAATACTATTTATTTTCATTGACATCGAGAAATTGCGTTAATATTTTTATTTAATCACTTTATTATAAACAGATTTGCATCTATAATTTGCTTTTAATAATTTGCTCAAATCTTTAAAAAAATCTTAAATAAATAAATTATGTTTAGAAATATGTGTCATTAAATATAATAAAAAAAATATTTTTTAAAAGTTAATTGTGTGTTCAAACTAAAAATTGTTGGGTAAAATAAATATATTACTTACATGCTATAAATTTGGAAAGAAATAAACACAAATAAGGGCCACATTTCCAGCAAATACTCAACCTGGGACACGTGTATTTAATCATTTATGACAGGGGCAAATTAGCGTTAATATACCATTAGTTTAGATCAAATAGGACTTAATTGACCGATATTATTTTAACTATTACCCCATGGTCAATACACCAAACCGATATACAATTGCACAAACCGTCCTAGTTCTTCCGAAGCCGACGCCGTGTATCAGACCACAACACACCCAAGGTACACATAATTAATTGTCCATTTCAAAATTCAAATTTCAAATTTCAGATCAAGCAAGGTATTGTCACGATTTTTCCCAGTATATGCAACGTCTAAATTGTTTTGCGCTCAAATTGATGACTTTCAAACCTTTGTTGCATTCATGGAGCTCGAGGTGTTGCTGTCAATCACGCACGCAGGTGAATCTCGGGTAGTGAGGATCGACCATGGGTTATCATTTTCAGAGCTGTCATCAAACATTGTGAGTATGTGGAAACTGGATGACCAATCCTTTTATCTCAGATATTCAGTTGGTGGGGTGGTGAATTGTGTGTTGGGTGGGGATACTGACTTTATTAATATGTTAGAGGTATGCAAACTAACTGCAAAACAAATTGTGCACGTAGATGTATGTGGGTCGAGGATTAGGCCCTGTTGTGTTATTGCCAGTGATGATTCATCAGTGGCCAATAATGTGTGTAAAAGTAGCAACATACCTGTGACATTTGCACATAGTGGTGACAATCCTTGTAGATGGGATGATGTGCGGGTGCCTCTATGTAACACCTCCTGTCGATCTCAATTGGAACATACACCACATAATGTATATAATGGAGTTGGGCAACAATGTACTTTAAGACAGAGTAAGATACCATTTAGAGGTGCCAAAAAAAGAGCTGCACCGAGTAGTGAAATGAATTTTGTGGCTCGGGTAGTCTCCCCTCGTATGATATATGCCCTGATGTAGAGGCCAAACCATTATTGTCGGATGGTTGGAAATATATAATGGATGGTGGTATTGGGTCAATTTTTCATGGCGGTGCTAATGGGTTTAGGGCAAGTTTGATTAAATATGCAACAATTATTGGTTTCAGATACAAGTTCATAAAAAATAAGCCTGCTTATATACATGTTGTGTGCAATGACAGCGTAATTAGTCATTGTGGGTGGTTCATCAAGTCAAGACTCATCAAGAATAGCGTATTATTTGAGATTTACAAGGGACATTTTGTGCACACATGCCTTGGTCGGTCAATGTGCCAAAATAAAAAATGATTTTGACCCAAGATAATAGGGCAGTTAGTCGACGATGCAGTTAAGGCCAAGCCTTCGATCGGGGGTGCTGAAATTGTTGAGAAGGTAAGGGTAAATTATGGTATAGAAATCCCATACTGCAAGGGCAGCACATCCGAGGAGGTTAAGAACAAATTGTGGGGCAGTTTCCAGGAATCATACGACCACCTACGCTGGTACTCTGATGCCATACTAAGCACTAATCCAGGTACCGTGACTGTTACATTACATGTGGCATGATGTTCTGTATTCATACGTTAATTTGGTTGATAGATATTATGTCTTCGACTAAGCAACTTGGTGGAGATGATTAGTTATATACTGTATATACATTTTTTGATGTGTTGTTGCAGCATTATGTGGCATTTCCAGTTGGCTATTTTTCAAATCATGCTACATGAACTCAGGGTCAATTTAGTGCTATAAAATACACACACATCAAATTTTCTGAAATGCCAACGAATAATTGTAAACTATTAATTATTGTTTTGTCCCTAATGTTGTACCATAGTCTTCGAAGGTTTCTGTATTTGACTGCACACCTTAATAATCAGTCCACTCTATATTCAATATGATGTATCTACAATGTGCCACGTAATGAACATTCATTAATGCTTTTATGAACTTTATGCTGCAATGATGTCTACCTCAAAGTTACATGTGGTCCATTTTAAGTTGGCTTGTTAACTATTAAGGTGATGCCGAATCATCCCAAATGCAGCATATGCTTACACATTATTCGTTTTAACTGGATAGGTAGCTTCGTTGACATGGAGACACAACAGGGAACCAATATATTTGAGCGCATTTTTATATCATTCAAGGCTTGCTTAGATGGGTTCAAAAGTTGTCGTCCCATGATTTTCCTGGATGGAACATTCATGCAGGGTCGTGCTAGAGGTGTCTTACTTAGCGCCACAGCTAAAGATGGTGACAATGGTTAGTTGTAAATGTGCATAAACCCTGGCTGGTAGTGTTTACATAGTTATCATTATTGAGGCAACACTTACTTGTAAAAAAATGATGTATTCCAGGGCTATATCCAGTGGCGTTTGCTGTGGTTGCAGCCGAAAATACAAATAACTGGTGCTGGTTTCTCACTAAACTACGCGATGCACTCACACACGAGGACGAGGTGATGTACATATCTGACCAAAACCTTGGTTTGATGGCGGCTCTCCAGATCGTGTTTGAAAGGCCCCGTCATTTTTTCTGCTTGGTTCACCTTCTTGGTAACCTCAGGGGCCGTTTTGGCGGGCGTTCGGCTAAATCAAAGAGGCACAGGATCACTGACTTATTCAGGGAATGTGCGTACGCACCCAGCATACCAATGTTTAATTCGAGGATTGAGATGTTCAGGCAAATTGGTGGACGCTTGGCTGATGAGTGGCTCGCAGACCTCCCGTACGAAAAATGGGCTGTTGCGCACTCTCCTGATGTTAGAAGGTACGGTGAGATGACTTCAAATGCGGCCGAGTCCTTCAATATGTGGATCAAGAGTGGTCGGGGGATTGCCTATTACACACATGGTTGATTACATACGGACAGGTACCTTGTCAAATGTGTTCCGATTTTTTTGATAACCTTTCAATGTTTTTAACTAAAAAAACCAATACATTATCCCATATGGGCTTATGATTAACAGGGGTCAGTCGGTGGCATTTCGAGCGTTGAGATGACAGCAGTACATGGAACACCATTTTATGCCCAACGAGAGAGAAGCAATGGATCGAACAAACTAATAAGTCTCGCTCGTTTAAGGTCCACCAGAGATCTGATTGCAAGTTTGAAGTAGATTCATCTCCCTTTGTGGTTGTTGACATAAAGCAAAGAACATGTTTATGCTCTCGGTGGCAAACCACTGGGTTTCCATGTTTGCACGCCACAGTTGTCATCTTGAAATACGGGACCAACATAACTGACTATGTTGACAAGTATTACCTCGCTATAAGCTACCGCAAATGCTACATGCACAACATACAACCAATCCCTGAGATCGAGAAATTTGGGTTGCCGGCCCGCACGCCTCGACTGTTGCCCCTGCGTTTAAAATTCGGCCCGGTCGTCCCAAGAAGGTGCGCATGAAATCATTTGGAGAATTCTCAAAGAAAAGGAAAAATTAGTAACACGAACCATTAATACTATCAACATGTGTATACCCATCAGCGTGGTTGCACCTCTATTTTGCACGATGATTGATAAGTGTATCAACTATTCCTTTTGCATAGAATGCACCACTTCATTTGTTTGCTTCCATTATGGGAGATATATTTTGTAAGCTGCATTTGTAATCTTCCTTTTTTGCTATATAAAGACTATGTTGTTCTAGCTTTACATTTTTACACCTGGTTATTATTTATGATTAATTATGTGTTCATGTTACCTATCCACATCCTAATTTATTTCAATACATACATAATTTCTGCCAAAAATATTAAATATACACTAATTTTTGTTGGAATTACCTCATTCGTCTTTATGTTAATATCTTACTGATTTTTGCTAAGCGCGCGGTTTTCAAAAGACAAAGATAACAAAACAGAATCTTGTATTGAAATATGAGTTTTATTTACCCTTAAACCAAATACACATTCTTGAAAATTGAGATCCCAGTAAATGGACGCATAGGCCAAATCCCAGATCATGGTAACGTGTAATGAATTGTATGTGATATTCAATTGGAAAGTACAATTACACAACATATTAGTATATCAAATGGGCCAATTGCCACATCTAAAAGACATCTAGATTAAGATTCACATTCAAACTCTGAGTTATCAGTACACTAATGTGCACTAAACAAATCCTTATAATAACACCTTCGTGTCCTCAAAAGTATAAAAACATACACAATAGTATAATGAACTTTACCATATATACTGTGCATGGTATATTATACTTTCGTACACTTTCTCCATACTTTTATCCATATTGCATTACGCACAAGAACATTTAATTATCCATATTACATTCAATACACACACTATACTATATCTCATTCTATACTAGACGTCTCATTATTCAATCAATCACCCTGCGTTTGATTTGGCAGCATAAAATGCATCATCAATCCCTAATTAAAACAAATTTCATTAATAACTTATTGTTTATGGCTCCGGTATAACAAAATTCACAATAGTATAATGAACTTTACTATATAATGTGCATGGTATAATACACCACTGGCAAAGAGGCACAAAATTCACAATAGTATAATGAACTTTTACTATATAATGTGCATGGTATAATACACCACTGTCATGATGGTATATTATACTATTGTACAATTTCACAATACTGAGATGTCTACATTCCGCACGAGAACAGTTAATAATCCATACTACATTCAATACACACATTATACTATATCTCATACTATACTAGACATCTCAGTATTCAATCAATCGCCATTCATAAGATGGACATGCTGCATTTTTCACCAAACCTGTGTACACATGACACTGATGAATTGGCAGCATAAATGCATCATCAAACCACAAATACCTACATTAAATTACACCATATAATGACCATACCAGCGTAGTTCATGTGACTACCGAATTAACATTAAACTAGATCAAGTTGTTAGCATATTACTTAACTACCATCACACTGGGTTTATATAACCACACCTCAAAAACTAGCTTACGATGGTTCATCAATGTAGCCATCATGCATTATACAAAATACGTTCAAAAGGTATAACTCAAGTCTTCATTCCCCAACCTAAATAAGATACCCCGTCATGTTCCGCCCGCAAAGTCAACAGATATTGGATCAGTGAAAGCAAAGGATGTCCACCACTTTGATTCTTAAACGCATCCTTCAGGTGCGGGATAACAAAGTTAGCCTGCGCAACGTGATCACATGTACTTCATTACTCTGTATTGCACAACGTATAAACAATAACTATTGTTATACAATCTTGACTTACTATGATGTTTGCCCGTTCCCAGTGGATATCCTTACAGCCAGGTCTCCTTGTTCGCATCGAATTGCAGTGCTCCCATTGGCAGCTTCGAAGGTCCATCCTCAGCAAAGTCCAGTGTGAATCCGTTAGAATAGGGAACAATAACACATCATCTCGGCCCAATCGCTGGAGACGTTCAACCACTAACTTTTTCAGGTTCCTGCTTTGTCCAGACGTAGCATTCTCAATGAAGTCCTACAATACAACAGCACATATACTACTATGTAAATTATTACATCACACTTAACAATGGGGAACATGAACACACATCATTTTTTAGAAGGTATTTAGTTACAGTGTACATACACAGCAAGTAGACGAAAAAATAATCACGCGCGCAGCAAGCTCATCATTCCGGTACACTTGGTGTAGCCGAATGCCCCAGGAATCAACAACCTACATATTAATAACATGCCACCCCCTAAAAAAATCATCATGCACACTCTTGAAATTACAAGTGTGTCATATGAATACATTTTGAAGCAACATAAGCATAAATAATAATATGTATAACCGATCCATACCACGTTTGCGACGCATTCATGATGCAGAAGTGCTAGTACGTCCTTCATGTATACAATGCACATTGCATCACCAGATGACCATATGTTCACCAGCTTTGGGCTTGCATTTTTAGACAAATATATCAGTTTATCAATAATTTCATATAGCATAATAAATCTTTTCTACAAAAAAAGACAATTTCTACGCATATTTGTGATATATTATATATAAGATACGAATAAAGATATCATCAACTTACTCTGATTCTGCATCTGCCCATAGTTCAGCAAGCACATCCTTAGTAGCTTGAGATGTCTTCTTGATTGCAGGACAACGCACATCCCACCGCATTGTCGGTTTTTTTTTCCTCGTGCGCTGCCACCAGCTCTGGTGTGTTCAACTGGGGTGTCCATTCAACCGCCTTCCGGCTTTGTTGTCGGGTTCTGGTTTTTACTCCACGTGTTACTGTACTTGGTGACACAACAGCCTTCGTCCGTGTTCTTTTTTCCTCTGGTGTGGTCTGCTCTTCTTCCCCATCAATGCAATCAAACAACCTCAGTTTGTCAGATAGGTTGTGAGTCATCTTGGATAGCTTCTTCACATTCCCTTCAGATATACATAGCTTCTCCGCCAAGTCTATCTTTGCTATGTTCTCTTCATTTTCCAAAATTTGAGTAACCGGCGGATCTGCCAACTCTTCTATTCGTGCGTTCAATGTGCTCACCTACCCTTTAGTCTGCCAATTTCCATGTCCCGATCTGCGAATGCTTTCATCTGCACCTCACTCATTCTTTTCAGTCTTTCTTCGAAGGCTGTAGTGATCTTTAAAATGGTATTTTCCTTCTCTTCAATAGTCCTCACTCTACGTACTAACTCATTTTTCAACCTATCAATATCTTCCTTTCCCAGCCCGCTTTGCCCCTCAGACCCCACACTCATTGCTTGTTCTACAGCCTCTTCCATACGTGAGTCACTAATATGGCCTTGTACTTCAGTACGTACTCCCACATCTACTAACTTCACATTATCCATCTCATTAGGCAATTCTGTGCCTGCAGCCCCACCATCTTCTTTACACGTCCCACCCTCTGCACTATCAATTACTGTATTCAAATCCTCAGCAGTTTCAGCCACTGTTGTACACATACTATTGAATCCATCAATTGACAAATTGTTTCCTTCAGTTGCGTCCGTCTCATCATGGTCATCATCACCGTCAATGCCTATACTCACTATAGCTTCCCTTTGCCCACACGTGTTTGCATCACACGTTGTAACTGATTCTACAACTTTTGTCATTTCTTCACCAAGTTGTTTCCTTGTTGAATCATCGTCGAGTTCGACAGTTGGGTAAACTCCCTCATCACCATCGGTGTCCATCCTGCTACTGCTCTCATATAGCCTCGTGTCGCTGCCCGTCCGTCCTGCATATTCACGAACTGTCTTATTGCTCCTCCAGAATGTCAGCATTGACAGCACTTTATCCTTCTCATAACATTTTGGTCGCAAATTAAGCTTTGGTGCCTGCATCCAATGGGACATTTGTACACATTAAATCCATACTACATTAATTGATGCCAAATGAAATTAAATGCCAATAGACACATATCAAAACAGATTTGAAGGACTTACCAAAGGCATTCTGAGTTTATGCAGCTTTATTCGTTGAAGCCTCTCATTCAACACGTTCAGGTCCCACTTCAGCATCCTCGGGAATGCCTCCTCAACAGCTACTTCTACTATGTCAAAGTGCTCACACAACCTAAACTGCATTGCAAAGCATGAACGACCATTATATTATATTTTTTTAAATATAAAATATACTAAAGACAATATACTTACTGGCAGCAGCATCACACACCCTGCAACCTTTAAATTATCACTTTTTTTCAACTGACCAACCAATATATCTACTATTATGGTACACCAGTCGTACTCCCAGATGCAATCCACATCTTCTAAAAATATAGTGTAGTGCCAGGGCACTGACGAGTTACGACTTGGACAAAGCAACGACGTCGTCAAATACAGATGTGTTAACCTTGCAACATCTGCATCGCATTCATCGTATTTCATTTTAACAATTCCAGCCAACTTTGCGAACACGCGGTGCTTTAACAGAACGTATCCACCTTCCTTCTCTCCCAACTCATCTGAAAAACATCTTCGTACCCAGGGCGTCAGGTTGTAATCCTTCATCCTTAGTGGTAATGGCTTCACACCGCTAGTCACACCCAAAATCAAACTCACATCCATGGTGGATAGCTGGACCTGATGTCCTCCAATAAGGAAGGTACCAGTTGGAGCATCAAACGTGGTGATCAGATTACACACGTCCTCTTCATATTTCCACCAACGTGTTCGCTGTACCTGGTAATCAACTCTGAGGATTGCGCTGACCAGTAACCAGAAAGGTGTCTTCTTTAAAACAGCCAATTTCTTTCATTCAATCGAAGACTTTGCATTTCTCTTATGGTTGTCACCAGGTTGCTCCTAAAGTAGGTTTCACCATGCTCCAAGGACATATGTCCTACACGTTATTACAAGTATTAGTCAATATACCACTTCACTTTTTACACATTCAATTTCTCTAAACATTTAAAACAGATATTATCATACCAAAGAAGTTTTGGGGGCCTCTATCCCCACTGCTCCAATCTGATGTTGAAGCATCTAGAAGCTCATTGATCACACCTTTACTTCGCGCTGGCTTCCCACATTCAGATACTGCATCAACCATATTTACCTTACCAATCTTTCGCTTACGATGAACCCCAGTTACAGGCTTTCTGTTATCTGCGTACAATAGTTAAATGTTCATATACTAACCCTTACGTTCATATTAAAAAAAATATTCACAACGTCCATCAATACTAGTCTATAGGCCTTTAACTTGTACTTCTATAAGATTTAACTGACCTTCGTTCGATGTCTCAAGTCTAGACCCCATCCCTGCGTCCCCTGTTTCAGTAAAGACACTCAATTCAATTGAACACGCTATATATATATATATATATGGAACATTAATTCTGCTGCCATGAAATTGCCACTCAAACAACATAACGAGCGAATGGAAAACAGCTCCAATGTACAGTACGTACCTCCGTTGGCCTTGTGCATGCCTTTCCCAAGGCAACGTCATTTCTCCATCGCTGTCACACATAGTGTGGTAGGTGTTTTTCGTTAGATATGCATCAATATGTGTAGAGGTTCATAAAGTTTCACATATATTAAAGTGTGGTTCGATTTCTACAATCATAGTGTGGTTGGATTTCTACAATCATATTCACTTTTATACTTGTACTCTTATTTTTTCAGATTCCAGTTGCTGGTGTCATATTGTTCACGAAATAGAACCAATTGCTGGCCAAAGAGACACACAAATAGAAATCTTACAGGAATTGAACAGAGTCGAAAAGAGAAGGATCTCATGAGATCATCATTCCAGACAGATTAACATGTTCTGGATTTGGAACAGTGTCACTATCATTTACAGCAAACAAGGGACAACTGATAAAAATCCAACCATAATACCAAGCCAGAATATAGTATGTACCAAAATAGATTTTCTTTCAGCTCTACTAAATAGACAAACGTAACAAACTTATTCGACAAATACTCAGCAACTTGTTCGTTCTCCATGAGCCATTGGAGTATTAGGTCAGAAATTACACAAGCAAACATTAGAATTAACAATTCAGCACACTACTCATAGCTGCGCTGCTGCACCTATGCATGTTCATAAATATGAATATTTATGACAGGTGTAAGAATTTGACAGGAAATACATCAAATAATGGAATGTAGTACAGAAAAATTTCAATGCATTAACAGAAAAGGCATGTGCAAACAGCAATCCCCCAAATGTGTAGTTGAAACCCCCATAAATACTATTTAGAGTTCATAATGATGCATATTGTAATGCAAGCGCATTTTTAATCATCCATAGTACAATCATGGTACAAGAGCAATTTTAAGAGTACCGTGAACTAAGACCCCTACTGTCTCTTCACCCAGTTCTCAACCAAGAACAACACTAAACATTATAATTAACAAAATCCAAACATGCAATTTTTAAACTTACCACTTTGTTTCAGACCCCGTCTATCCATTCTACCCCTTTTTGAAGCCACAAAACATTGTTCTTCGCTGTCTGAATACTCCGGCTCCATACGCCGTCTCATTCCCCCTTTCCAGTGCACAAACCCTAATAACATATTACCATTGTAAAATAAGTCATTTATCCACACCCGATACCCAGTCAATTCGAAATATTAATTTTAATCGTATATATTCTGACCTCCGCCGTGCTTCCACCGCTGTCAGCGTTCCTTCGGCACTATTTCTGCGGCTCTCCAGGTAGTCTTCCTTCTTTCCGGCGGCCGACGGTGTTTCTGCGTCACTTCCCCTGCTTGCTCTCTTCTTTTCGATATTCTTTTACTTGTTTTGTGAATCTTTATCTGTCGTAGATCATCAAACAACTGTAACTTTTCATTTTAGGGTTTCCTTATACTCGCTTTCAAGGTAAGAACATTCACACACGCAAAAATAATGTAACACGATTTTACACAGAAACCATATTCATACCTCTCCGAACCTGCGATTCTTCCTCCACCGGAGCACCGATTGAAGATACTTGCTCCCTATGCTTCCTCTCTCTATGAAGAACTTGCCCAAAATCCAATTCTATATTATTGTGATATATGCTTGTGTGATACTCAAAGATATGGAGCCAGTGTGGTGAGACGTTTGATGTGACGCTCAACCATAGCTCCTATTGTCTACCTATAGGCTTTGGTTTTTACCCAGTAAATAAAACTATTGTCATTAACTTACTAAACTGCCCCTCCTTGTTATTCCAAAAGTTCGTGGCCCCTGCCTTTATTTTGTATATTATTTTGGCCCTACATTGTGTTTCTCCCATTTGGAAATATGAGTATTACACATAAATAATATAACGTGATTTAATTGATTTTATTGATATATAAACGTATTACACATTAAAAATAAAAAAGAAAATTAATTTTAATTTTGGATTGTATTACTAATGAAAGTTGAGAATAATTTTGTAAATCCTTCAATATACTAATTGATAGTTTTCTATGCTTATGTGACAGTTTTTCTTTGTGCATTTTGATTGTGTGTTAAATTTTTATACTTTCATTGTCACATGTTTTTTCATTGTAAAGTCAATATATATATGTACATGTGACAATTATATATTTAGTAAGTAGTATGTTGCAATTATATATATTTATGTACATGTAGCAATATATTTATTTTAAAATAGTAATATAATAATAATTCTAACTATATAATATGAATTTAATTTAATAATAAATTAAATATTAATATTTATGTTTTAAAATATTAAAATAATAATTTATTAGTTATGTATAATTACAATAAAAATACAAATTTTAGTATGCAAATACTACAAAAAAAACCCACATAATATTATATTAAAAAGTTAAGATTTTCGTAAATGGTGGAATTAATAAATGTTAGAATTAAATATGGGTGAATTATGTTTTTAGTAAACGTTGGAATTAATAATTTTTTTCATAAATTTCATTTTTGGTGCAGAAATGAAAGTAATTAATGTATAACTCAGTAATGTTAAATATAAAATTGAAAATGTATTTAATTTGATTGTAATAATTATTATTAATCTAGATTTTTATATGTAAACTGTTGACGGTTGTTTAGATTAATATTCATTTAAATTAATTATGAGAACGATGTTAATTATCTAAATTAAAGACACTGGAAACAAATTGAAGTGACACATATACTGTCCCCAAATTGGAGGAGTAATTAAGAGTATTGTTTAAATTTATGTAGTAATTGTTTTTTCACGAATTTGAAAAAGTCCAAAACTTAAATGACCTTTATTGATGAAATCATTATTTTAATCTAAAAAAAGCTAACAAATTAATATTAAATAACAATAAATAATTTTTATGCTAGAAATAATCATTTTTAATTGACATCTTCTAAATCAATGCATAATAATTGTTCATATATTTAAATAATTATAATAGTGACTTTTCATTAATGTTGGATCTAACATAATATAATACAATTGCAAATAAATGAAATATTTTCTAAAAAATGAATTGTATAATTTATAATTTTAAAAAGTTTTATTATTTTCCAACGCCATGATCATTTAATTTGTACCGTATTAAAAATAAAATCACAATATGATCTCTTTATTGATGTTTTCTTATTTTTTCAAAGATGTATTTTTTTAATATTTAAAGTGATATAATAATTATATTTGATAAAATTTTGAGTCAGTCCATATGAATTACATTGTTTTTATATTTGTCCTATAAATTAAATTTTTGTACTACCAAACAATTTTCATAAGACCAAAATTGATATCCTAAAAAATTTAAAATTATAGGATTAATATCCAAAGAATAAAATTTTAAGGATTAATATCAAGAATATTTCATATTTACAGAACCAATATCATCACTATTATATCATAAAATTTTATTTTTTAATATTCTATTTTAATTATATATTTTTTGTCTTTTGTGATGTATTTTGTAATGTTAACCTCATTAAATAAAATATAAGATCTATATGTCTATGTAATTCAATAGTATCTATGCTTTATAATTTTTGTTGAAAATATTTATTTTATCTATATTTTATTGTATGATATTTTTTTTTGTGTATTTACATTTTAGCATTTTACTATACTATTAATAGTAACCACCTTTTTTATTTTTTTTATTAGTAAATATTACTTTTTAAATATTATATATTTGTGATTTGTCATTAATTTCTAAATAAACATTTAATTTTTTGGATATTCCATAATTTGGTTTAACTTTTTTTTTTGTTATAAAAGGGGTATGAAATTATTCATTTACGTTAATTGCAAAAATTGTTTTGATTTCTCACAACTTGGAATTGTCTTTAAAAACATATATATTTACAAGGTAATTTAGTGTTTTTTTTATATTAAAATTTTCAATTACATGGATATTAGTTTTTGAATTATTATTTTATATTAAATATATGTACCATTTTTTATATTTAATTGCTTTATTTATCTAATATTTAAGTATATATATTTTTTACAATTACATGTTCCTTTTTGTTTTTATATTAGGATTAGAGATATATTTCTCCTATAATTTTGCACAATTTTAATTTGTTAAATATGTATTACATATTTCGATTTTTTGTCCTATAAATTCTATTGTTTTTGTTTTATCTTACTCCTTTTAAAATTTACATAGAAGAGCAATTATCAAAATATATTTTCCAAAAATATTTAAAAAGTTCAAATTTAGAGGACTAATATTCCTAAAATAAAATTAAAATAACTGATTTAAAAAAAATCAATACTTACATGACCAATATCAACAACATTTAATCCATATGGTACAAAAAATATTGAGTCAATTTATGAAATGTTAAATTGTCTGATCCCTTTGCGTAAAAATAATATTTCTTTTTTAAAATTAATTGTTATAATTTTATTGATATATGCAATTAATCAATTTTTTTGTTAATTTTTATTTTGTTTATAATTTTATAAAATATTTCACAAATTTATTGTAAAATACTCCCTTCATCCCAATATATATTTTACATTTATAATTTTAATCTACCCCACTATATATTTCTCATTTTCTTTTTATCTTTTTTGCAAACTATTATTTACGTTTTTATTATTACTTTCATTACTATTTATACTATTTTCATTACTTTTTTATTTTTTATGCCATATCACTTATACTTTTTCACTTTTATCTTAATACATGTTCCAAAAATTAATGAGCAACATATAGTGGAACATATGGAGTAGTTTTTTTGATTTATCTGAGTTTATGCAGGAATTTATGAGGAAGTTGCAAAGGTCATATGTCATTAACAATAATCAACTATCATCTTTGGAGAATTTAGAATATATGTCTTTCTAAAAAATTTATATTTAGAACTATTATTATTTTGAATGATTTTTTAAAGTTGTTCTTTTAAAATTCATTGTAATTGTTTTGGGTAATTTTATAATCTCTTTATTTTGCAGGCAGTGGAATTCACAATTGTAGATATTACAAATGATCATTCATCTTCAACATTTCGTTATGTTTTTGAAAATGAGAATTATAATTTAAATGAGGAATTGCATCAATATCAACCATCTCATGCTTTTAAAAACGGTAACATTGCATAACTATTTTTATTATTTAAATTTTTCGTAATACATTTTAACATATTAATTTTATAAAATTAAATTTTTTTTCTTTAATTGTGTTTCAGTTTGTGGCACAAGTAGACAAGATACATATGAAAATTATTCTAGAAAATTTTTAATTCCTTCATTTTTAAATAAAGATGATATTCATATACAAGAGTTAAAGATTTATGGAACCAATATTCATTGATGCTCTTCCATCCAATAATAACAGTCAAGATCTGGTTGATTGTGATACTGATGAATTACTTAATTACCATAACCATGTTGATTGTAAGTCCTTTTTAATACCTTTTTATTTTTACTGTATTTAAGATAGTATTAATTCTTTTAATTTTATAAGGTATTTATGTATTTCATTTTGATTTTTCAGATGTTGAAAATTGGGATATTGGTGATCTAATTCATCGATGTCAATATTGTGGTGCTATGTTTTGGCTAGATGAACGGTTAAAATCTCAAAAATGCCATGCATCCTAAATTTTTTTTGTGTAGTTCACAAAGAAAAATACAGTTGCCTTTAATGTCCCAACCTCCATCTCTTTTTCGTGATTTGATTTGAGGTCATAATAACAGGAACATGCATTTTTTGAAAAATATTCATTCATTTAACCATATGTTTTGTTTTACATCTTTAGGTGGAACAATTGATAGAAATTTAAATCGTGGTAATACTTTTCCTGTTTTCCGGTTACATGGGCAGAATTATCACAAATTAGGTAGTTTGCTTCCTAATGGTCCAGTTCCACCTGTATTTGCAAAGCTTTACATATATGATACTGATAATGAGATTTCTAATAGAATTCAATCTGTTAGGTATTATTTTCTAATTTTATTAATTAAAATTTTAGCAAAAATAATATAATTTTAGTTTATTTATTAAACTTTATTTTTTATATTATTATTTTAAGGTCAGAAGATAGATTACACACAATTGAAGCAGGTATTGTATCTGATTTAACGGAGATGTTGGATGAATGTAATGTGTTAATTCAAAGGTTTAACTGCAAGAAAATAATTTAATGTCGGACATAGAACAATTACCATGAGGTTAATTGGAAATAGATTCTATGATCCAAGGACACATAATTTACCTACAGTTTCTGAAGTCGCAACCGTTCTTACTGGTGACCTCGACAATACTACTAGTGTTCGAGATATTATAGTTGAAACTTGCTCCGGGAAATTACAACGCATAACTGAGTTAACTCCATCTTATCTTGCTTTACAATATTCTCTTCTTTTTCCTTTTGGTGAAGATGGATATAGAGAAGATATACCTTTTTCACAGTCTGTGCGGAGGGTTGGACACATGACAAAAATTAGTATAAGAGAGTTTTTTGCTTTTCGTCTTCAAGAAAGAAATGGAGAACCACCTACGTTACTTTCTTGCAAATGGTTTACTCAACAATTCATTGTGGATGCTTACACTATGGTTGAATCTGCACGGCTTTTTTATATAAAGAATCATCAAAAGGAACTTCAATGTGATATGTACAATGGTCTTCAAGATGCTTATTTACGTGGAGAAAGAGATGCAAGAGTTGTTGACAAACGTATTGTGTTACCACCTTCATTTACTGGAGGCCCTCGGTATATGCTGCAGAACTATCAAGATGCTATGGCTATATGTAATACCCCGAACCAAATTAGATTTTGTTTTCTATTTATATTACATTTCATGTTATTATATTTATATATTTTTGCTTGATTGATCTTTTACTCCTTTGAGGGCACTAAGTTTTAAAATGAGTGATTTCTACTTGACGGTTGGTTCAAAACCGGAACCGGAAGCACTCCTAGCACCGTAACTATGAATCAAATGTTAATAAATCATTTGAACGAATGAAATAAGTTTCTAAAAGGGATTTTAAGACCCTTTGGGTGTAAAAGATTTATAAAAAATAAAACCCTGGACGTTTGTCGCCAAATGTCGAACCGAAAACTCTAAAATTTGAAAAACTTCGATCCGACGAGTAATTGTGGATCTTTATTAGAACTTAAGTAATAAAATGGGTTAAACATAAGTTTTAATTAACAAATACAAGATATAAAATTTTAGGCTTACAAAACGAGCAAAATATTAATTTTCGGAGCCCAAAATGCGACCGAATAATATCCGTTTTCAACACCGAAAACCATACCGCGTCCCAAAATACAGTTAGAACTCAAATTCCCCTCCTAAATTCCCTTATTGGCCGAAATTATCAGCTAGCAATGAAGAAATGTGGAGTCAAAATGCCCATACCCCTAAATCAAGGGGCCATACCTTCTTTCCTATTCCCTTACCTAACCTTGACTTCTCTTACCTCCAAATGAGTGATTTTGAATGGTCATATGCTCACATTTCCTATATATGAATTATCTTAGTTCATTCTCTACCTTGATCAAAGAAATCCAAAGAAAAGAAAATCCAAAAACTCCCTTCTCACTCCCTCACTCAACTTTTGGTCACCATACTTACAAAGGGTAGAGAGATTTTCTTCTCCCATCTCCAACAACAAGAGAGCTTCCTTCCACAAGTATCAAGAAATCCATGGAGTTAGGTTGAAGGTTGGAGTCATTTCCTTGCAAAGAGGAAGCCAACATCTCTCCCTCTCTCTTCTAAGTTCATGTTTTTCCTCTCCACTTCTCCTAACTTACTCCATTGCTTTGTTTTAGCTCAAAACCAAAGTATTCCTCCAAGTGGTGCTCCATTCCTACAAGCTTAAGGGTCAAGGGACAATAAAGCTTCTTTTGTTAACAAGAAAAAGGCTCCAAAGGTTGTAAAACCCCAACTCAAAACATTTGGTTTTCTTGCATGTATATGTGAGCTATGTGTGTTTATTGTTCCATATTTTTAGAGACCATGAAACCCTAGGACTTTATACTTTCCAATGTTCAAATGCATGATGAATGAAGTCTAGAATGATGTTTTTGAAGGAGTTAAAATGTTGGTTGCATGGTAGTTATGAAATTGAAAATGTAAGTGAAAGCATGCACACAAATCACACACTTTAAGCACTGACCTCGAATTTCGTACAGAATTCGGACCTCATGTGCTATAAATTTTTGGATGATATTTATATGGTTGGAAACTACATCAAGTTATCTTTCATTTGAATCTAGTTTGAACATTTTTGGAGTTTTCATTAATAAGTTATGAATTTTCTAAGAAAGTGTGACAAAATGCCCCTTATTTCTAAAGTATGGATTTTCTGGGAGTAATCTGTTCATGAAAGAATTCTTTTAAAAAATTTATAAATTACTATATGAAGTTAAGTATCTTCATGATTTATTTCACGATTTTTGGAGATGTGTAAATATTTTTACCAAAATTATTTCGAAAGTTGCTCAATACTGGAAAATTCTGGAACAATCTGCCATGTTTTGGAAACTAGCCTAGAACTCATATTTTCCTAAACCAAATGATATGAAATAAATTTTATATATAATTTACACTTGATGGGTTAGTCACAGTAAAAATTTCATGATTTTTGAATGAGTTCTGATATTTTTAGAAAATTCTCCAAGTTGGTATAAGTGTGGGTCAACATGCAAACTGCAGTACTTGAATATTGTTGATTATGTGTTATTTCCTTGTTAGAAGGAAAACAAATATTTTCCCATGAGGAAGCTAGTCTAAAGCCTTGTTGAATTCTATGTGAAAGCATGAGTTATGTGAATGGAATGATATTTAGTGTTGATTTTAGATTAAGGACCATATGTTTCTTATTTGCCTTGAGAAGGAAAATACGAAGAACCTTATAAGATCCTAACAAAGTTGAGTCTGCTAAATGCACCTAGATAAGAACCTCAAGCTACTAATTACCGTAAAACATTTTATTAACTTCTTAAGTGAATAAAAATGCTAATTAAAGTGTATGTCCTTATCGGACTAATTGTATAAATCTTAACAAGAATTCTTAAACATTAATAACTGAAATACAACGAATGGTGCTAGGTCTAAGTGTGCGAACGGTGACGAGAATCTCTGGTGAAAGGAACGGTGATTGTTTTGCAAAAAGGAAAGCGTTTAAGGTGGGTGGCATTTACTGTATTGCCTTGAATATTATATGGACTATTGGTGTATTTGAATGAAAATGTTTTTGACCTTTGGGTCCGATTACAAGGTTATTACCCAAATGCCTACGGGTAAAGTATCTCAAATGATATGTAGTGGTCTGGCTTGTGTAGCTAGGCGCCGCGGTGGACAGAGCCTCAGGGCTATATCTCAAATGATATGTAGTGGTCTGGCTTGTGTAGCTAGGCGCCACGGTGGACAGAGCCTGAGGGCTATATGATTAAAAGTATCTCAAATGATATGTAGTGGTCTGGCTTGTGTAGCTAGGCGCCACGGTGGACAGAGCCTACGGGCTATATGATGAATGATGAGCCTTTGTGGCTATGAAAAGTGTTTTTACAAAATAATACGTTTGCATACTACCAATATGTATAGTAGCGTACAGGTCGCCCACACTGAGAATTCAAATCTCACCCCCCTACTTTTAAATCCTTTTTCAGGTCTCGATGACGGGGAGTTTGCGCCAGTGGAGGAGTGATACTACTTCCCTACCAAAGTGTTTTAAATTACTCGTGAAAACGAGACTAGTAGTTTTAATATGACTTAACTAATATGCCGAGGCGGTAAACGTTTATAATTTCCTCGATGATGGTGTGTAATATTTATCAGAACTATCTATTTTGCGCCAAACTTTTATAACGATCGTGTGTGTGATATTTTGAAAATGGCCACTGCGTTTTATAACCTTAATGTATGCTTCCGCTGTTCATGTGATGTTACTTGTAGTTTTCAAAAAAAATAAAAATTTGTCCGGATTTTTCGACATTAAGTGACGACTCGGGTTTCTAGAATGCCAAGAAACATTTTGGAAAAACTGGGGCGTTATACTATATGTCGTTGGACTGGCTACCCACAGTTTTTTATAACAATTACATGCAACTCAAAATGACCAGAAATTGTTCGGTACATGTCACTTAGGGATCAAAATCCTGAAGATCGTCCTGATATAATTTGTCGTATATTCAGAGTAAAATTGGATGGATTGATTCGTGATATTCGTCAAGATAAGATTTTTGGTAATGTCAAAGTAGGTACAATTTTTAATTACAATATTTTTTTAGTATTTTTAATTATATATATGTTTTAAATTTTTTAAAATCTATATTTTTATTAATATATTTATATTTTTTTTCAGTTTTGTATACAATTGAGTTTTAGAGAAGAGGACTCCCTCTTACTCAGATTTTAGTTTTTCTTAAAAAATACAAAGATTCTCCTTCTCCTGATGATATTGATAGGATTATATCTACTGAATTGCCGGACGAAGTTACTGATAAATCATATTTTGAGGCAATTCATGATTTTATGATGCATGGTCCTTGTGGTCCTACTGTTAAGTACTTTCCATGCATGTCTGAAGATGGTGAGTGTACAAAAAAATTTCCCAAAAAGTTTTCTTCCGAGAGTTCATTTGGAAATGATGGATATCCTATATACAGGAGAAGGAATGATGGAAGAACTGTTAAAAAGAAAGATTTTGTTATGGATAATAGATATGTGGTTCCTCATAATAGATATATTCTTTTGAAGTATGACGCATATTTCAACGTTGAATGGTGTAATCAATTCAGAGTCATTAAATACTTTTTTTAAGTATGTTAATAAAGGACATGATCGTGTGACAGTTCTGCAGATTCTAATCATTTAACTGATATGATGAGATCAAAATGTACTTTGATTGTAGGTATATTTCTCCGTGTGAAGCTTTTTGGAGATTATTTGGTTATTAGATCAACTATATATATCTATATGTTGAGCGTTTGACGTTTCATTTTCCGTGTGGACAGCATGTTGTTTTCAGAGATTTGAAGTCTTTAAATTCGGTGTTAAACAAACCCAGTGTAAAAACTAGCATGTTCTTAGCTTGGTTTGTGTTAAACAATTGGTCTGCTAAAGCTGTTAATTTAACATATATTCAAATTCCTCAGTTTTTTGTTTGGAAGAGAAATTCAAGGATTTGGGAACCTAGACAAAGAGGTTTTACAGTTGAACGTTTTTGTTATGTGCCTCCTGGTAGTGGAAAAGTGTATTATTTAAGGATTTTGTTAAATGTTGTTACCGGACCAAAGTGTTTTGAGGACATAAAAACATTTCGAGGCATTTTGTATCCTACATTTCGTGATGCATGTTTTGCCAGAGGTTTGTTAGAAAGATGATCAAGAGTATGTTTTGAAGAAGCAAGTGAGTATGTTTTGAAGAAGCGAGTGAATGGGTTTCAGCATCTTCAATGAGGTCATTGTTTATCACTTTGATTACATCTGGATCTTTAAACAATCCTTGTGACACATGTAATATTTATTGGAAGTTTATGTCAGATGATATCTTATACAAGAGAAGAAAAATATTCCGTTTTCCAGGTATTTTATTTTTTGTGTTGTATATTTTTTTACTTTTTCAATTATATTATATTGTAAATGAATTTACTATGTTTTTGTTTGCATAAATATATATCGAGATCTAAGTAGCAATTTTAAAATATTTAGTATTATTTCATTACTTTTATAGCATAATAAAATACATTACATTATATTTTATAAAAAAATGTGTGTATGTATATGTATTTCATGTGAATTTTTTTTATATCTAGCATTCTGTTAAATTTAAGTATAATTTAGTAATTTTATTGTATAATTATTAATTTTAAAATTTTGTTTAAAATTATATTTTGTTATATACTATTACTGTATTTAAGTTAAATAATATTCAATAAATGACAATTTAAATAATTAGATTTTCTAATTTTTTTTAATTTTAACTTTATTTTTTATGTTTGAAGAATTAAGGATGACAGAAGATGAGATTAAAAATTATTGTCTTTTGGTGATTGAAAATATGTTGCGTCCACTTGGAAGGAGTTTACAAAATTTTGAAGGGATGTCTTTGGTTGTTCATGATAACAATTTTAAAACACGTAATAGGATGATTTTAAGTGAATTATCAAAAAAAGGTGGAATTGAGAGTGGAGCATGAAGTTTTGCTGAGTAGATTGAATGATGAACAACGGGTTGTTTATGATACAATCATTAAGTCAGTGTTTTCAGATATTGGAATAGTATTTTTTTTTGTATATGGTTATGGAGGTACTGTAAAAACTTTTTTGTGGAAAACATTATCTGCAAGACCCTGGTCTGATGGTAAGATAGTTCTAAATGTTGCTTCGAGTGGCATAGCTTCCCTTTTACTTCCTGGTGGACGAACTGCTCATTCAAAATTTTGTATTCCAATAAGTTGTTTGGAAGATTATACATGCAATATTAAACAGGACAACCATTTAGCAGAACTTTTAATAAAACACAATCTTATAGTCTGGGATGAAGTACCAATGGTTCATAAGCACTATATATTGAAGCTTTGAATTCTTCATTGAGAGATATTATGTAGTTATGTGAGTCATCACGTTCTGGGATACCTTTTGGAGGAAAGACAATTGTCTTTGGTGGTGATTTTCGATAAATTTTACATGTAATTCTAAAAGGGAAGAAACAAGATATAGTACATGCTAGCATCAACTCTTTCGATTTACAGAATTCATGTACTATTTTAAAATTGACAAGGAATATGAGGTTGCAGAATTTGGAATCTGTTGAAGGAAAAGATGAAATGAATTCATTTTCATAATGGATTCAATCGATTGATGATGGAACTATAGGGTCAAAAATGAATTACGGATCAGATATTGTTATTCCAGATGATATTTTATTGAAATGTGGTGATGATTCAGTTAAGTGTATTATTGATTATGTGTATCCTGATTTTTAGTCTAGGATGTTCGATCACCAATTTTCACAAGACAAAGCTATTCTAGCACCAACTCTGGATCCCATTAGATCTATAAATGATTATATTAGTGGATTAAATGACAGAGAACTCAAAAGGTATTAAAGTTGTGATAGTATTTGTAGATCTGATTCGAAATTTGATTCTCTCGCTAACGTTCATACACCCAAGTTTTTGAATACTTTGAAGTTTCCTGGAGTTCCTGATCATGACTTAAATCTTCAAGTTGGCACACCTATTATGCTATTGAGAAAAATTGATCATTCAAGAGGGTTTTGTAATGGAACGAGGTTTATTTTACTGCTTTTGTCTAATTTAAATTAAATATTTGTTAACATTTATCGTTATAGTATTTTATAAAATTATATTGATATATATCTATTTTTATGCAGGTTGGTAATCACTCGATTGTGCAATAAAGTAATTGAAGCTAAAGTTCTCACTGGTATTAGTGCTGGTGAATTAGCTATGATTCTTAGATTGTCATTGACTCATTCAGATCCTAGATTACCATTTAAGTTCACGAGAAGATAATTTCTGTTGATTGTTTCTTATGCAATGACTATAAACAAATGTCAAGGACAATCTTTTTCTCATATTGGAGTATTCCTTAAAAAACCTGTATTCAGTCATGGTCAGCTGTATGTTGCAATTTCTAGAATTACAACACGTCATGGTTTAAAAATAATGTTGTGTTATGATAATGACCCTAACGAAAATACAACGAAAAATGTTGTATATCAGGAAGTGTTCAAAAATGTTTAGGGTTTCTTAGATGTAATTTTGTTTTGAATTTTCTTATTGTATATATTGCGTTTCTAATGAAATAGTTTTTTTTTTTTTACTTATGCAAATTATTTAAAATTTATATAACAATACATCAGTGTAATTATTTATAAATAATAATTATTCTCATAAAAATTTTTAGAATTTGTTATAAATTAAACTCTATTGATGTATGGTAACAAAGATGAACACTAATTTTAAAATACTATGATGATTTAAATTTGACATCAATTAAAGCAAGTTGTAAATTAACTGCTATCACTGTCTCTAATAAGATGAAAATAATATTGTTTATTTAGGTCATAGTTTGAAACTGTCTATATTTTTGTTTCACAATAATGGAGTAAAATTATGGGGTGAGAAATTAATTAAATAATTTGGAGTATTATAATTTCTCGGTCGTGAAATCTACTCAAATAACCGAGTGTACTTTTTATTTGTTGTAACATGATTTTTTACATCTTCATTGGTTTAGTACAATTAAATTTTCATACTATAACTTTATTACTTTTATTATCTTTGTTTTGCTAACTTTTATTTATTGATATTAATCCTGTAGGATACATTTTTTTGTCCAACTGAATTTTAAGTTTAAATTTTAGTTCTATAACTTCACGATTTTTTTTTTGTTTTCGTCATGTTTTATTAGTTTTTTAGTTTTAATCCTTTAAGTGTTGGTAGATTGCAGGACAAAGATAAAAAAAAAAAAAGTAAGTTACAGGATTTATAATCAAAATTTAGATTTAAATAGATAAAATTCAAAAAGAGAAAAAGCTATAGGACTATAATCAAGATTTATAATAGTGAAGGATCCATATATAAAAATATGTTTAGTTATATGAAAAAAAATATTTTTAATTAAAATAAAAATATATTCTAAATTTATTCTTTATTTTTTAAGTAATAAAATATATATACGATTGGCTTCCGTGCAACGCACGGGTAGGTACATAACTAGTTTTCATAACGGTAATTCTCTTTATTTTTTGCTGATAAAAAGAAAATTCCCTAACTAAACTCCGAATTCCATTCTCCCACACCCTCAATTTTGCAAATTTAATTTTATGCAACTCTATATATCCTCCGCCCACAAAGAAAGAAATCAAAGAATCAAATCCCTTCTCCATTCAAACCCGTACAAAAATGATAAATGAAAACAATATCATCAACTAAGCACCTTTTCAAAATTGTTATTTCTAGACGATCTCCCCAAGAATTCCATCACCAAACCGGAGAAGACCGAGTTGCTATCTCGTAACAGCTCACTCTGAGAGTCATACTCCACAACTTTACCTGTGTGCATGACACACCACATGCATCAAACACACAAAATCATTTTCATACAACCAAATAATAATAACAATTTACCTTGAGCAAGGAGAAGAACCATGTCATTATCAATGACTGTAGGTATCTGATGGGCTACTGTGATGACGGTGCACCCGTTAGTTTCAGCTCTAATCGTTCTTTGAATCAAGTTATCAGTTGTTGTGTCTACTGAAGCTGTAGCCTCATCCAAGACCAATATTCTTCGCCTTTGTAACAACACTCTAGCCACTAACTATCATAAGATTTCAGTGATTAACTATCGAGAATTTATTTCTCAAATCCAAAATAAATGATCTCAAGGAGATTTGACCTCCTTCTATACCTGATGCTCGGTTTCTGTTTATTGCAATCGTCACCATGAAACTTATGAAATTGACCGAATTCACCATTGAACACACAGTGGAATACAAAAACCAGCATATATGATATCATAGTACATATATAGCTGAATTCAATATTTTAGGTCCAATTCCAACAACAAAACAAAGACTAAAGATTGCAAAATGGAAAACAAATCTGAAAGCAAATAAAAAAACAGAGAAATTAAGCAAATAAAGAAACAGACTAGATTTCATCTTTTATTTTGGGCATATTTTTTTTAAAAATTGTTTGATCATATATTGTTTGGTAAAAAGATCCAACACCTAAATGTTACAACAATATTTCAAGAGAAGTAAAGGCAACAAATTTAGAAATCAAAAGTGTCTAAATTATTACAATTGTAGCTGGATTTCAGTTCTTCTTATATATTATTAATATAATATTATTTGATAGATGTGACTTTCAATATATATATATATGACTCATGCAATTAGCTTGCATAAAACAGAGGATATATATTGCTTAGATTTAAGGTAAAGATGAATGGTTTAGGACAAAAGAAATGGCAAAGCTGGTTCAAGGGAGTAGTGTCCATGTCCTATAACGAAAAAGGGGCAACAATTTGTCGAGCCTAACTTTCCCTGAAGAAGTAGCTAGATAGCAGCAACATTAGTGCAAGAAATTTTACACATACATATTCATTGTCACCCTTCATCGATATATACTACCACAAAACACTTATCTAACTTAAGCTTTTATAATATTTACGCTTGAAGAGTAATTGCAACATCACACAGCCCATAATATGCACATCACAACAACAAAAATACATCAACTGAGGGATACTGAGGTCTTCAATTTAGGAATTTTGAAGGAGGAACTGAAGAGTCTTGGAGTTTCTAGAGTGTAAAAATAATGTTGTAGCATAAATTCATATGGGGAATTGCTAGGATGCTGTATGAAGAGATCAAGGATGTTGTATGCTAGGAACCCAATATCATTTTTTCTACTGCTAATCAAAGAACAGAACAACCAAAATAAAACCTAGCCCATTGTATTACAGTTTTTCCTATTCTATGAATATCCACCTACCACTCACTGATAATCCTCTACTGCTACATACTCTACTATATTAACCAACCCCCGCTCGCTATTATACTCTCAAAGAAACACAAATACCCAACGCCCATCTTCAATAGTAATTAAAGAATAATTAAAACTCATTATAGCACCAATAATTAAAACTTATAATGACAGTGTGAGAAATACACAAAACCAGAATACGTAATACCCAATTCAAATTTTTAACTCAACTGAAATTTCCGTTTCTGAGGCGAGAAATGTACAATTTCTGAAATGCAAAAATAGCCCTAAAAAGCTAACCTGAAAAAAAAATGTCGCTGGCGATGGAGATGTAATTGGAGAAAACAAGGCTATCGGCAGCAATCGATGGTGGACGGTGACCTCATACAGCAAAACACAAGATGAAGGTGGAGCAGTAGCAAGAGATGGAGCCACAGTCGATGGAGGCAGAGTATGCGCCCTCTCTATTTCTCGTTTATATTGAGCCGACGGAGAGAATGGGTGAGCCACGTCTAAATTAGGAGAAGAGAACGGCGTCGAATCAGAGGGAATAGGCAGAATTCGGCGGTGGATGAACGGTTGCTAGGTGTCCGGCGGCGTTAGAGGCGTGAGTTGTGGCATGAGTTGAGACTAATTAGGTATTAGGTTTTGTGTTGAATTGTTTCCTGTATGTAGTTAGATTTAGGGATTATGTATTCATATATTTTAGTAATATATAAATATAAAATGTATTTTATTTAATTAAAAAAAAGTTAAGACCACGGTGTTTATCTCTGTCGTCTTTTGTTATGTATTTTAACTTAAGACCATGAAAAAGGACCACGAGAGGTTAAACCTGTGGTCTTATAGTGTGAACATTGAACTTAAGACCATGGGGATATTTAACAACACGGGTTCGCCACTTAAGACCACGGTGAGAATGCATACCCATGGTCTTTTCTCCGTGGTCGAAGGCTATTTTTGGCATAGTGTATGTAGATTAGTATTCTCATTTTACAATGTGGAATGAGAATTAATTGCATAATTAATCATCTCCCTAATTCAAAGGTATTAACATATTGATTTTGTTGACAAAATTTCTCACTCACAATTAATTGGTTTTTTAAGTATGAATACATTAGATTCATCTGCTCCATAAGTAGAACACTCTCGTATCAATTAATTTCATAGAAATTAATTTTAATATCTTTATTTTATTGGTCAAACAATACCAATTAAATTATTCATTATTTAATTAAAAATTAAAAATTTCCAATAATCCCCCACATAAGTGGAAATTGCACCCATAAACATGCAGACATACAACCCAATCCAAGTGAGACAATATTGTATTTGAACAGGTAGTTTGGAGCTTTGAACCTTCCATAGTCAAACTTACCAGATACACCGGCGGCCTAGTACACACAATGTCTTGAACTACTCTACCTTGGTGCGTACCAAGACAGTGAGTAATGACACAATATACTCTCTATACCCTTTTTTGTTCTCACGTTTTTGTCTATTTTGGCCATTGACACCCTTTGGATTCATAAGTATTTAATATCCGATGATATTTGAAGTAGCCTCTCACTTTACACTTACATAGGTGAAACCCACTTGAGTATCCTGTAATACTCTATTCTTACTAGGACTTTAGGATTCATTAAAAGTCTTGAAGCTTAACCTACACCACATATGGGTTCTATACTTAGTATACTGTCCTCTAAGGAATGGTCAGATTACTAAGCATTTTGTCTAACTTCCACAGTTTAGTTTTTCTATTGAACCAAGATCTTGGGATCTCTAGTCAACTTGGTCAAGTTACCATTGCTTTAGTCTATTCGGTATTTAAGACCCATTCCTTCTAACAGTTTGGACATTTGATCTCGATTTATACTCTTTGTTAATGGATCCGCTAGATTATTCTGCCCAGTGATTAGTCAGCATAGAGTCAGCTTCACATTCATTGAATATGTACAATTAAGTCAAGTTTCGGTATGAGCCTGACCCATTACCGATTTAATTGGGCTGGACCTACAAAACTTTTGTGTTCCAAAATATTAGATGGACACCAGGCCCAAATACACCCAAAGGCCAATTGCCAAGATCCAAGTTCAAGTCCAAATCCAAGGCCACGGTCACGACTCAGCTCGGCACGCACGTGTGTTGGCAATTTTGTGAGTATGAATACATTAGATTCGTCTACTCCATGAGTAGAACACCGTATCAATTAACTCTTGAGAAATTAATTTTAATATCTTCATTTTATTGGTCAAGCAATACCAATCAAATTATTCAATATTTAATATTTCGAACACGGCATACCGAATTTTTTTGTCGTCATATTGTTATCGTATCGAAATTTTTTATACCGAAAAATATCATATAATTGTCATAAAAAGAAAATTTCGGTATACTAAATTTTGATATAAAAAAATATTTCAATATAATAAAAATATTTCGGTATATCGCGGTATACTGAAATTTTATTATTTATATACCATACCAAAATTTTTTATATATTTTTCAATACGGTAAGTGCGATATATCAGTAATTTTTTATATTTCCTTCACTCATATTTGCTTATATTCTTTTTGGCACGTAGCACATGTAGAAATTGAAATTATTTGGAAGGGAATTTAACGGTGTAGAAGAATTCACAAGGGAGAACTTATCGTATGCACGAATTTCGCTGAAGTAGTATAATTGAGAAAGGGGAAGAGTGTCTAGGGCATAACAACGGAACTGTGACAAGGATCTTGGAACAAATGAGTCATAATGAAAATACGAACATCACACACACACACCGAGACAAAAAGAATATTGCAGCTCCTGAGATGACGACTTTGGCAATGTAAGCTCCATACCCTTTGAACTGAGTGGGAGAAAATTTTCAGAAAATTACATACCGGATCTATATAAGATGGTTCTATGATATGGGTATGTCCTTGTTCGAAAAAAAAGAAAAGAAAATGTATGAGTATAGATAGTCATGAATCTTGTATCTATAGAATATTCTATACTATGCAGATATTATTGACAATACTAGTTAAATACAAAAATAAATTTCTCAAAGTTAAAACTCATTAAGACTTTCTTCGATCAACAATGTTGCAAGATTGAATGGATGATTTGACTGTGTTATCAATATTTGAGGAAGTTTTGACAAAATAAATTGATTATAGAGATATAATAAATATTTTTCTACTGTAAGATGGATTGTATTTAAATAATTATTTAAAAGATATTCTTTATGTAAATAATATTTAATATAAATATTATTTATATTATTATTTCACATATATAATTTATTATATTAATATTATATTATTATATAATATTTAAGAGAAGTTAATATATAACTGATGGAGCAGTTATTTCCCCTCTCTGGATAAGATGAGTTTTGGGTTTTCATTCTACGAGTGATGATAAAAATTCATTTTCAGAGAGAATATTACACAGACTATTATCTAAAAACACACAGACATAATACAATACCAATTCGTGAAGATTTGGTTTGCAATCACTGCAACTGGGACTCCGAGGACGTGGAAAGGACGAGGAATACAATCTGGTTCAAGTTAATTCCGCACAGCATTTACAGAGGTCAGATTTCTTATTAACGTGTTAGAATGTCTGGGCCCAACATATGGTATCAGAGCCCATATGGTTGTATCCCGTCCTGAAGCATCATTTTTTTTTATCTGATTTTTAAATTCATATGATTATTATTGCACGTGTATTCAGAGGCATGATAGCATAAGATTTTTGACATTTTTTGTTTTAATATGTCTATCCATATGAATGTTTCTTTTGTTTTTTTCATGCCTGTTGTTTGGTATACGTGATTTTTTTTAATCAATTGATGCTTCAGTTTACTGTTCCCAATCCGTTGATGCCCTGAGAATCTCCCAAATTGACTGCTTTTGTTAGTCTCAACGATTTTGGTTTCCCGTAATTTTTCACCCATTTTATGGGTTTATTTAATTCCAACCAAAATTGTAATTTTTTGATATGGAAAGATAGCCCTCGTCACCAGGATCGTCGTGATATTTTTCTCACATTTTTTGGAGTTGTAAATTGTGAGATATGATTTTTTTAAAGAATTTTCGAGTCCTGGGGTCGTTTTTGAAAAGTTTCAGAAATTTGGGGGGACCTATTTTTGGAAATTCGAGTTTTTGGAGGGACCCGAAAATAATTTTGAAAAGTATTAGTCAGTCAACAATACTTTCGCCGTTGACCGGCCGGCGGCCGACCTCCGGTGGTGGCGCGTGGAGGCCACGCACCGGTAAGGTGGCGGTCCGGCTGCGGCGCGTGACGTGCCGGGATCGGCGGTGGTGGGTGAGGCCCACGCGCCGGTAGTTGACCGGTGGCAGTCGGCGGCGCGTGAGGCTCACGTGCCGGCGGTGGTCGGAACTCAGGTGGGCGCGTGCAACTCACGCGCGCAGGTAGCAGGCCGCGCGTGGAGGCGCGTCGGACCCTTTTCCGGTGCGTTCTTCACGTTCTACTATGTTTTTTGGGGTGTTTTACGTATTTTGATGTGATTTGAGCTGTTTTTACTTACTTTAAATGCATGTTTTGCTTTTCATATGCGTTTGTTTAGTAGAAACTCCTGTCTAGATGTTTGTTGGAAATTGTTGAGTGATTACGATTATCTGAGAAAGTGGGAGCCAATGAATATAACTTTATTACACTTGTGGATATGCCTATTTTGTGGAAATTCATATGTTAAAGTTTTTTAATTGATTGTTGGTCAATTTTTTTGGCTGCTCATTTTTCAGGTATGTATCGCGTATCGCTTTCCACTCACGACATAAAGACTAAATTTGAAGTTCTTCATAACTTCCTGCACTACGAGATGAAGCCCACTCACAACCTTAGAGACCATTATGTTGAGTTGCTAGAACTGTTCAACAAGTTTGTTTTTCTGATTAACAACGGCCTACTATCCGCCCATTTGCTGAAAGTCATACATGCTCCTTATACTTGGGCTAGGACCCTCCCGCACTATTTGCACAAAACTTTTTGGGATGAGTATAGGCTTAAAGATCCAAGGTCAAATGGTCGGGAGGTGATGGAGGCTATTGCACTAGCTTCCATTAAGACTGACGGTAGTCAAGCACTTAGGACTATATGCTCGGGGATGGGTGGTATTCGTCGATCTGATCGTATGAGTCTGACCAGACCTAGGAATGATCGAGTAAAGAATCCACACTTAGATCCTATGGCGAGAGCAATCTATAGTGCGGCGACTAGGGGGCTCGATAGAACTAGAATTGAGAAGTCTAATAAGAGATTGACTCGTTCTACTCGTAGGCGTCTTGTTTTTTCAGATTGATACACTGTTGTTGTAGTTCATCTAGGTTATGTTTTTCTTTTGTCTGAGCTTGATACATTTTGATGATTTAGCTGATTGACCTATGGTAGCTCGTCTGTTGTGTTTTGTTTTATTTTCAGCTTGATACATTTTCTGATGATTTAGCTGAATGTATTGTGGTAGTTCATTTGTTATTCTCAGATATGAATTATATGAACTAATTTGTTGTTTTATGTTTTGAAACAAAAATCTATTTTTGAGATGCATGATTAGATTGAAAATTAGTAACTTTAAGTTATTTTTCGATATCAAGTTTTGTGTCAATATTATCGAATCACTTCGATATCAAGTTTTTGTTTGGCTTAACATAAATTTTTTTAACATAAAACACTTTTAACATTATCGAATCACTTCTTTTCATAAAAGACAATGGCTTCAAAATCAATAGTAGCTGAGCTTAACAAAGGAGAAAAACTCAATGGGGACAATTATGACACCTGGCGTCATAAGATATGGTACGTTTTGGACGAACAAGACACACTGGATGCTATAAACCAATTCATGGAAGATCCGGGAGTTGGAACTGGAAATCAGGGAAGGAGGGACCAAGAGGCTTACCTTGCGTGGAAGAAAAAGAACTCCACTGCACGTGGTATCCTTGTTAGTTCTGTGATCGATGAAATGATCCATGAGTGTGAACAACACAAATCAGCGCATGATATCTGGGTTTATCTGCGTGAGAAATATGGTGGAACGTCTGTTACTAAACTGAGACAGTTGACCATAAAGTTCGACACTTATAAGAAAAAGCCGGATCATAACATTAGACAACACCTTAGGGAGATGTCAAACATGATCCTTGAACTTAAAACTGGTGGTCACGCTCTTTCTGATGAACAACAGATCCAAGCCATGATACGCTCGCTGCCAAATCAATGGGAACATCTTAAGGTCAATTTGACCCATAATGAAAGTATTAGAACTTTTGGTGATGCAGCTCGACATGTTGAGCTGGAAGATGAAAGGCTAGGAACTTTTAAATCCTCTTCTGCTGCCTTCTATGCCGGTTCTAGTTCCAAAGGAGCTTCGGGCTTCAAGAGAAAGAGAAACTGGAAGAAAGGGAAGAAGGGTAAAAGATCTAACAATGATAAACCAGTGAACAATGCTCAAAACAAAACTGATGAGAAGAAAGGAAAGAAAAAGCGTGGGAAAAAGAATAAGAAGGATAAGAGTAAAATGACTTGCTATAACTGTCACCAGTTAGGTCATTTTGCTAGGGAATGCCCTGAGCCCAAGAGGGACAAGGTAGATCCATCTAATTCTATTTCAAGTATTATAAATGTCTCTAGTACTGTCTTATTAACTGAATCTTTTCCTTTGTGGATTAAAGACTCAGGGGCAACAGACCATGTGACAAGAGATAGGGGAGCGTTTGTTGATTTTCGTCGTGTTCCACAGAGGACAAGATGGATATATGTAGGAAATAATGCTCGTGTTGAAGTCAAAGGACTTGGAACTTGCAAACTTGACCTTGACAACGGTCGAGCTTTTATTCTACATGATGTGTTATTTGCTCCTGACATCACGCGAAATCTTGTATCTGTATCAGTATTACTTAAATTAGGATTTGAAGTATTGTTTGCTAAAGACTCGGTTTTTATTAGCAAAGATGATGTGTGTTATTGTAATGGATTTATGCACGATGGTTTCATGATTTTAGATTGTAATCGAACATCTTTTAGGTATTATGAAGATTATTCATATTCTCTAAATGCATGTTCCTCTAGTAATGCTTGTTTAAATGTAGACATATGGCATGCTAGATTAGGTCATATTGGGCAAGATAGGATGAACCATCTTGTAAAAGAAGGGTTATTGAACCTTACTTCAAAAGTTGAGTTATCTAAGTGTGAACACTGTCTTGCTGGAAAAATGACTAGAAAACCATTCGGCAAAGCCATTAGATCCGTACTTCCATTGCAAATAGTTCATTCTGATATTTGTGGTCCTGTTAATGTAAGAGCCTGACATGGAGTGTACTATTTCATCACATTTATTGATGATTATTCACGTTTTGGTTATGTCTATTTGATTTCTCACAAATCTGAAGCATTGGATTGTTTTAGATGTTTTCTAAATGAAGTTGAAAATCAAAAGGACAAAACTATCAAAGTTTTAAGAACTGATAAGGGACGTGAATATCTATCTGATCAATTCAAAGAATTATGTAATGAAAAAGGGATTATTCGACAATTGATAATTCCTTACACACCTCAACAAAATGGTGTGGCTAAGAGAAGGAATAGAACATTGTTGGAAATGGTGAGGTCTATGATGGCACAAGCAAATTTACCTATCTCTTTTTGGGGAGATGCGTTACTCACAGCTGCTTATGTGCTTAATCGTGTGCCTACTAAATCAGTCGTTTCAACTCCTTATGAATTATGGACTGGTAGAAAACTGGACCTAACTAACCTTAGAGCATGGGGATGCGCAGCTTACATACATGACTCTACGAGTCAATATGGAAAGCTAGGTCCCAGAGGAAAGAAATGTATCTTCATTAGATACTGCAAGAACTCTAAGGGTTACGTTTTCATAGGAGACCAAGATGGGAATATTACAGAAATAGAATCACGAAATGCACATTTTCTGGAAAATGAATTTCCTAACAAGGGTGGAATTGAAAAAGTCGATTCAATTTTTGAGACAGTGGAAAACCAAACTCAATCTGATCCAAGTGGGAGTGGTATTTCTAAAAATATGGATCTTGATAGATTTGTCCCAATTGAGGATCATACAATTCTTAATGAGGACATTTTATCTTCAGAGGGTCCTACAGAACCACAGTCTCGAAAAAGTTGTAGGAAATCAATGCCAAAAAGGCATTATGACATAGAAGGTCATGCCTTCTTTGTTTCTCCAGAAAATGGGGATATTTCTCCAGTGGATGAAGAAGAGCCTAAAACTGTAAAAGAAGCTCTAACTTGTCCAGCAAAAGAGAAATGGAAGAAAGCAACGAAAGAGGAAATGGAGTCTATGAAGTCAAATCAAGTCTGGGAACTTGTTGACCTCCCAAAAGGACGCAAAGCAATAGGGAATAAATGGATTCTTAAGATTAAAAGAAAAGATGATGGCTCAATAGAAAGGTTTAAAGCTCGCTTAGTGGAAAAAGGTTATACTCAACAAGAGGGTATAGATTACGAAGAAACTTTTTCGCCTGTAGTGAGATTTGCCTCGATTCATTTACTCCTAGCTATAGTAGCAAGTATGGATTTAGAATTGCATCAGATGGACGTTAAAACTGCTTTTCTCAATGGAGAATTAGAAGATGAAATCTACATGCATCAGCCTGTAGGATTTGTTCTTCGAGGTCAAGAGGATACAGTTTGTAAGTTGAAAAAGTCGATTTATGGACTAAAGCAATCCTAGACAAAGTGGTATTTGAGATTTCAATCGACGGTTATCTCATATAACTTTGTTATGATAAACGAAGACCAATGTGTGTGTATGTTAAACGTTCTAAAAACAATTTTGTGATTCTATCTCTGTATGTAGATGACATACTATTAGCTGGAAATAACAAAGAGTATCTTGAAACTATCAAGAGATGGTTGTCTTCAAATTTTGAAATGAAAGACATGGGTGAAGCAGAATATATTCTTGGTGTCAAGATCCAAAGGGATCGCTCGAAAAGGTTATTGGGTTTATCCCAATAGACTTACATCAGGAAACTTTGGAACGATTCAAAATGAAAGACTGCAAACCACTAGATACTCCAGTTATGAAGGGTTAATCTTTGAGCCTAGATATGTGTCCTAAGACTCAAAAAGAAAAAGATGAAATGTCCAAAATACCATATGCCAATGCTATTGGTAGTCTGGTGTATGCAATTTTGTGCACACGACCAGACATTTGTTATGCTGTTGGTCTAGTCAGCAGGTATCAATCTAATCCTGGGCGAAGACACTGGTCGACAGTGAAAAGGATTTTCATATATCTAAAAGGGACTGCAGACTATCATCTTTGCTATCAAGGAAACAATGTGACACTCAATGGGTATACAGACGTAGACTGGAGTGGTGATTTGGATGAACGAAAATCAACTTCCGGTTATGTCTTCTTGCTCAACAATGGAGCAATATCATGGTGTAGCAACAAACAAACTTGTATAGCACTGTCCACAATGGAAGTCGAATTTGTGGCATGTGCTGCTGCTGTTCAAGAGGCTATTTGGTTAAGGAGATTCCTGAAACATTTGGAGATAACTGACACCTCAGTGGGAGCTGTATCAGTTAATTGTGATAATCAAGCAGCCATTGCTTACACAAAAGATCCCAAATATCATGGAAAGACCAAACACATTGACACTAAGTTTAATTTTGTTAGAAACATAGTTGAAAAGAAGAAAGTGATTCTGAAATACATTTCTACTCATGACATGTTAGCAGATCCTTTTACCAAACCAATTGCTAGAGATGTTTTCATGAAACATGTTAGAGGTTTGGGTTTACATAGGATTTGATTCTATTCGAATGAAATGTTGAATGATGTTATATTAATGGTTATTTGATGTAACTATTTGTGTTTTATTACATATATGTATTGTTTCATATATGAAAGTATGTCGACAAGTTATGATTGGCTCTCTCATACGAGTAATCACCTCTGTTCCAGTGGGAGCACAGAGATGAGATTATAATAAGAAATATAATCGAGATAGATTAGACCACAAAATCTGTCTAACTTGTTTAATTAGCTAAATTTTACAAGATGTCCTGTTACACTTGAGGGAGGATATCTGGGTTAAGTGCACAGAATGCATTTAATTTATAAATTTACGCAATGTCAAATTTAAATTAGACATACGCTTCCTTCATAGGAATTCAAAGACATTGTGACATGTGTTTTTTGAGAAACTTCATGTGCTAAATGACCCGAAAAGGAAATGAGATATTATCCCTAAATTCTCACTAAGTATGAGTCCTTTATTTTAAACTTTTTACCCTTAAGACTTTCTACATAGTTTCTAAGTTTACACTTTGGCGTTGCTACTTTAGCATGTTTCCAATGGCTATAAATTTTAAGAGCAATGCGGTACATGTCTAGGAAAGCAGCTACAGTGGGAGACTATAGACTCTTAGCTAGAAAGGAAGAATGTCTTTATTTAACACATTCTAGTGTGATTCATTGACTAGTCAATCAAGCTGGGAGTTTGATTATGACTACATTAGAATTTCGCGAATATAGTTGAATATATTCTATTTTGAGGGAATCAATAGAGATATGTCAACAGGTGTTAAATGTTTAAATGAATTCTAGGGTATGACGAGATTGCACATATTCTTGATAAAACGATTGAGGTGCCATATATTCCTAACAGGTGTATGGCATAGTAACTCATGCACTCGTGGGTCACACGATGTATATGTATAAATATGAAAGTTGTTGATGATGATGAAGATGTGTAAGATATAATGAAACTTCATATGTGAGTGGGAGATGTAAATAATATTTGATGGTGTAGGTGCGTGTGATTGAAAATGTTTTAGAGAAGTGTTGTTAAAAATGTCGACAACATAAATGACAACACTACACAGCGGAAGACTTAAATGTACAGACTATACAAAATGTATAGACTATGTTGCCTCACTAGCAGAGAAACTTCACTATAAATTGTAGTGACACAAATACAAGGTTTACACAAGAAACCAAAATTCAAGGGCGTGCATGACCTACACAAGATCACACAAGGATCTAAACAAGACCTATAAGAATAGACCTAAACAAAACCTAATACGTCTACGTTCAGCCGAACGGATTGTTAGATCAAACAATGAATGTTGTGAACAATGCCGAGACTAATGTTCCCAACATTCTGATGAACCGTGTATAACCTAGAATCTAGTGAATGACACATGATCCGTTCAACCCTGAATTATACTTTTCGGTCATACTTTGAAATGATGAAGTGGTGCTCTATTTATAGACGTAGATAATGAGCTCTCCACTCCATAATGAAGCCAAGTAGTGGGCTTCAAAATAACCGCCCATAATGATAACTTCCAAGTTAGTGGATATCTCTCTACTCAAGCAATGGAACCGCCTGACATTCTAGAACATTCTGGGACCTTCACGTCTTCAACTTCCATACCTAGATAAATAATATAACATGGAAAAATCATTAGGAAAGTTAGTAGAAAGGGCGAATTCTGATGTTGTCTAAAAAGATGGCAACACATTGCATAACATTTTTTCAACATATACAATCTCCCCCAATTTGGCCTTTCTACTACAACACACTGATATTGATCATAATCAAATAAATTAGATTAGAGTTGATCAGAGTTATGTAGACGAAATGATAAAATTTCATCAAACGAAGTGATGAAAAATTTTATTCGAACCAAATAAAATAAAGCAAGTAAAAAGATAGTTTTGTGGACATAAAGCACAACATAAGGTGCTTATGGACCAAAAGGTTAACTATCAACCAAAACAAGTTTTCCGGACATAAAGCACAACATAAGGAGCTTATAGACCAAAAGGATAACCATAAACCAAAAACAATTATAAGCATATTAAAATTCTAATTAGAGAAGGTTCATAAAGCATACAAACATTGCTTTAGACCTAGCAAAACATGAAATAGAATAACCTAATCTAAGAACTGTTTTTAGGCTATCAACTATTACAACTTTAAAAAAATAAAAACAGAGTCTAAGCATAATAATGAAAATTCAAATGAAGTAAAGGAGAGGAGAAGGGCTGAAGATAGAGATCAACAGCTGCATCCACAAGGACCGGCACAAACTCCCCAATACTTCGAACTTCATCATCACACAAGCTCAACTTTGAACATCATCTTGATGTTCAACTGCATCAATGACTCAGGATATCATCAGGAATAGGTTGTGTAACCCCAATCTCATCAGCAATAGTGTCTGCAACAGCCTGTCTTAATATGTTGGCATCATCTTGAACAGCACTGTCAGCAACAACTTCATTTCCTGGTTCTTCTGGATCTACATCAACCTCCATGTCTTGTAACTGAACTCCCCCAGAATTTGTGCGTGCGTCAACATCAGGAGCTACTCCCCCTGTTGGAGTGGAAAGGAGATTCTCCCAAAATGCTTTTCTTATTTTCAAATCCCCAGAAAATTATTAATTATGGTTTGCAAAGAGGAAATTTGATTAAGAATATAAGAGGGAGTTAGTTGGACAGAAAGAATGGATCCTCCAGGTGACATTTTGGCATTAATGTTGCCAATATGTTCAGCAGCATTTGAGGTAGAAGGTCGATTCTGAGGAGAGTTGGCTGGATTTACACCGGGTAAAGGAACATCAATCACCTGTGGTCCACTGAGCAAGATGTGAGAGATTCTGAAGCTTGCTTGAAAACTGCTGATTGTTTCAGACTCTGGCCTATCAAATTCTTTATCTTCTAGCAATAATGAGATCAAACATGGGTAGGGAAGCAACCCTTTCCCAGAGATAGTACCAGTATAGCTCAGCATATTTCTGAATATTGTTTGACCCAAATCAAACTGTTTAATATGAATTTTGTACAAAAGGACAGTTTGCTCCTTTGTCAAAATTGTAGTATTAGTTGAAGGCAACCAATTATAAACAACCAACTTATGCAGTATAGAGAACAAACTTATCAGCTTGGAAGCACTAATCCTATTCACCCAAGTAGATACCAAACCACCAGTCAGCACAGAAATCACACCATTCATATCTTCAATTATAGGTTCAACACAATTACCAGATTTCAGAACACCATTAATCACCCTGGGATTCAACATTATTTTCACATTCCTAAACCAAGTGGTGCCATAGAACTTAGAGTTTTCCCTTCCAGTATGTGCATGCAAGTTAGCATAAAACTCATAAATCCACTGAACAAAATATGGTTTAGCACATGTCACAGAGTATAACAGCATCCTATCCTCCAAGTATTTGACCAATCCAAGTTTTTCAAAATCAGAAACTTTTATCAACTTCTCAGTAATCAACAACCTAGATCTAATCTCCTTAAATCTCTTGCTTTCAACATTATGGTAATCCTCATCCTTATCAGACCTAGCATCATCATCATCATTACCAGTGTTAGAATGTACCTGAGTCTCTTCATCTTGATAAGATGAATCTGAGTGTTGTTCAGAATATTGCTCATCATCTTCTGATCTTTCAGACTCTGATGTTGCCATAGGAGAGGCAACATCTTCAGCAACATTTACGGGAACATCGTGCAGAACAACCTTTTCTTTCTCTGTCTCCTTTCTTGATGATCTTTTCATTGCTATGTACTGATTCAAAGGAATGTTCATACTTGAATCAGTCTCTTCTGAGCTTTCTTTGTTTCCAGTTGGAGCAGGGGAGGCTTCTTTTTCTTCATTCTCGCCAAAGACCTTGATGGGGTTAGAAGCAATCCCATCTTCAAGTACCTTTCTCCTCTTCTCAGAATAGTTCACTCTTTTCCCCATTGTCCTATAGGAAACCCTATGTTTACCACCACGATAGGTAGTCTTCCCACGTCCACGATTGAGAACATTTTGGAGTCGCTCTCCCAGTTGCAAAGATTCACTGGAGCCCTCAGAGTCGCCGGACCCAATGTCCGAGTCAGTTTCTCCCTCTGTTGCTCGTTCATCGACATAGTCTTCTGGGTGCGCCATTCTTTTCACTGGTTCTAAGTCAATCACACTCTCCCCCACAACGATTACAGGGGTAGTCGTTTGAAGGCAGAGTTGATTGTACGCAGCTACCATATCGTCCATTGTCGCGTCCGCTGGAAGTTTGATTTCAATCGGACAAGTTTTAAGCTCCTTTGGTGTGGGATTGGAAGATTCGGCAATAATAGGTGTAATGATAGAAGATGAAGCCATTTCGGCTTGGATTGAGAGTGGATTTGTGAAGTTGAGAGGTTGAGAAGCAGCAGGAATGGGAACCTCCATCGAGCCGATGGTAATCGACGGCGATGTTGGTGCCGATGCCTGAGCATTTTCGGCCGTATTCTGGGTTTTAAGTGATGTAGCCATGGAAGCAAGGATTTGCAGAGGGTTTTCTTGGGTTGTTGGTTTCGAGTGTGATGATTGTGAAGATGCAGAGCTGTCATTCGCAGCCATCTAATCAAATCAGAGAGGGAAAATAAAAATATTAAAATAATCAAAATATAATAAATTTTAAACTTAAATGTAATGAGGAAGAAGAAGTGATACTACACAAGAGAACAAATAATACCTTTTCTTAAATAATGCAAACACTTTGATTAACTAAGACAATATTTGATATAAGGCACAAATGATATGCAAAATGAGATCTAATTTATAGAGATGTGAATTGGAAGTTATTTTCGAATTTATCAGCTTGAAGAGAACTACCCATAATTATGATGTGGTGGTGTAAAACACCACCCATCATTTCGAAAAATAAGGAAGTGGGAAGTTTAGGAAATAAAAATAAATAACTACCCATTACTACACATAATTAATTAAATAAATTCAGAGAATTAATTCACATAATTAAGACTTAATAAAATTAAAATTCAGAAAATAAATAACTATCAAGGACTTAGTCAAATTTTTGTGCCCTAACAAATGTTGTCAAATATGTCGGCACACACACATCTCAACACGGATTTTACATGAATTTGCTTCATTAGTGTTGCCCCAATTTTTTTTACAAAACACTATTTTAGTTCATATTGATCCATCTTTTCAAAAGAGAGCATCGTAGTAGTCAACTCCGTGTCCCATAGTTACTCAATGGATTATGAACAAATTGATGCAATTTTCATCACCTTTTAAAAGAGATCATCGTAGTCGCGAGCTCCGTGTCCCATATTTACTTAGTGATTTAGCATCTTTTAGTGAATATTTTTATAGGCATTTAAGAGATGTGTGTCCAGGACTTTCAAAATGTTCCAACATGTATGCACAAAAATAATAACACATCTAATCAAGTTATAAAGTAACTGAATTATAAAAATACTTAGTCAAAATTATGAGAACTAATAAATGTTGTCACAAATGCTGTCACCATTTGCTACAACACTCGTCATAAATTTAATCAATAGTGCATAGACCAAGAGATTTCTTAAGAGATGAAAATCTTTGGTCATCAAGGGCTTTTGTAATAATGTCCGCAAGTTGTTTTTCAGTAGAAATATATTCTAACTTCACAATTTCTTTCTCTACAAGATCTCGAATAAAATGATGTCTTATACTAATATGCTTAGTTAAAGAATGTTGCACATGATTTTTTGAGATATTAATTGCACTAGTGTTATCACACATAACAGTGAGCATTTCACAATTTAAACCATAATCATCAAACATTTTTCTTAACCAAAGTAATTGAGTACAACAACTCCCTGTTGCAATATATTCTGACTCGGCCGTGGATAGAGAAACAAAATTTTGCTTCTTGCTATGCCAAGAGATTAAGTTGTTTCCCATGAAGAAACAACCTCCACTCGTGCTCTTTCTATCATCACTATCACCTGCCCAATCAGCATCACTATAACCTAGCAAGGAATTATTAATATCTTTGCTATACCAAATACCAAGATCACATGTGCCGGCAACATATTTGATAATCCTTTTGACAGCATTTAAATGTAACTCTTTTGGATCAGCTTGGTATCTTGCACATAAACATACACTAAACATAATGTCCGGTCTACTAGCAGTGAGGTATAAAAGACTTCCTATCATCGATCTATATAATGTTGGGTCAACATTTTTGCCAGCATTATCTTTAGACAATTTTTGAGATGATCCAATAGGAGTTTTCATGTGTTTAGCACTTTCTAAACCAAATCTTTTAACCAAATTCTTTGCATATTTACTTTGTGAAAAGAAAATTCCATCTTTAAGTTGTTTGATTTGAAGACCTAGAAAGTAATTCAAATCACCAACCATGGACATTTCAAATGTTGATGTCATTTCATTCACAAAGTCTTTCAACATATAATCACATGTAGAACCAAAAACAATGTCATCAACATATATTTGTGCAATCAAAATTTTAGAATTAACATGCTTGATGAATAAAGTTCTATCAGCTTCTCCTCTTACAAAACCAATTTGAATAAGAAAATAAGTTAATCTACCATACCAAGCTCTAGGAGCTTGTTTAAGACCATATAAAGTCTTTTGTATTTAAAAACATGGTTAGGAAAATCTGAATTTTCAAATCCTTTAGGTTGCTCAACATAATGCTTCTTCATTTAAAATACCATTTAAGAAAGTAGCTTTAACATCCATTTGATGCAATTTAATATTAATGAAACATGCAATTGCAAGTAATAGTCTTATAGACTCAATTCTAGCTACGGGTGCAAATGTTTCATCAAAGTCAATTCCCTCAACTTGAGTATAGCCTTGAGCAACTAATCTGGCCTTATTCCTAACAATATTGCCAGATTCATCAGTTTTATTCTTGTATATCCATTTAGTTCCAATCACATTAACATTTTCGGGTCTAGGAACTAAAGTCCATACTTCATTACGCTCAAATTGATTTAACTCCTCATGCATGTCATTTACCCAATTCTCATCTTTTAATGCTTCATTAACATTTTTAGGCTCAACTAAAGAATGATAACATTCATGGTTCACAAGATTGCATTTAGAAGACATGCATATGGATCTTACCACATTACTTACGCTCATCTTCCCTCTTGTTTGAACTCCAGAGTATTGTTCTCCAATGATTTGATTTGATGGATGATTTTTTAGTATGCGTGAAGACGGAGTTTTATCAAAAATATTTGGATATTCTATAGGTTCTGACTTTTTAGTTGATGTTGTCTCAGATGTTGGCGCATTTTGAGCAACATTTCTATTTTGGTCAGAATCTATAGGTTTTGAAATTTCAACCAAATCAGTAATATCCTCTTCAAAATTTGTTCCTACAAGACTAGAATCATCATCAAACACAACATTAACTGATTCTTGCACAGTGTCAGTTTTCAAATTGTAGATTCTATAGGCTTTACTATTTCTAGAATAGCCTAAGAAGAACCCTTTATCACTTTTTGAATCAAACTTATGCAATTGATCCCTATCATTCAAAATGTAGCAAACACAACCAAAAACATGAAAATACTTTGGTTTCTTTTTGTTAAGGATCTCATATGGGGTTATTTTGGAATTAGTTCTAAGATAGACTCTATTAGTAATATGACAAGAAGTATTTAAAGCTTCAGCCCAAAACCTTTTAGATAAATGTTTTGATAAAAGCAAAACCCTAGCCATTTCTTGCAAAATCCTATTCTTTCTTTCTGCAATTCCATTTTTTTGTGGGGTTTTTGGTGAAGAAAACTCTTGCATGATACCCTTATTTTCACAAAATTCAGTAAACAAAGCATTTTGAAATTTCCTACCATGATCAGACCTAATTCTACTTTAGTATTGAAAATGGTCTTGAATCTTTTATAAAGAATTTTAAAAGCATTAAAAGTTTCTGATTTGTCTTTTAAAAATTCTACCCAAGTGTATCTAGAGTAATCATCAACAATAACAAAAGAATACTTTTTCCCACCAATACGATCAGCTTCCATAGGACCTATCAAGTCCATATGTAAAAGTTCAAAACAATGTGTTGTCGAACAGTGTGCCAACATTTTATGTGACACTTTGATTTGCTTACCCTTTTGACATGCATCACAAACCTTGGTTTTGTCTAACTTTAAAGAAGGGAGACCTTTAACAGCATCAAGTCTAATCAAATCATGAATGCATCTATAATTAGCATGACCAAGTTTTTGATGCCAAAGAGTATTTTCATCTAATTTCACACTATTGCACGTTTCATTCGATTCAATCAAATAACAATTGTCTACAGACCTATTACCAATCATAAGACACTCATCATCATTATTGAGCACATAGCATGAATTTTTATCAAATTTAACATGCAAAACATCATCACATAATTGACTTATACTAATCAAATTAGCACGTAAACCATCAACATGCAACACATTGGTTAACTTCGGAAAACCATGAACATTCAAGGTACCTTTACCAATTATTTTTCCTTTTGAACCACCTCCATAGGTAACATTTCCACCATCATGCATTTTATAATTTGTAAGAAATTTAATATCACCAGTCATATGTCTAGAACATCCACTATCAAAATACCATAGACCAGGAATGCATGCTTTTAAGGAGGTATAAACAACATTACATTTCATATCAGACTCACTGACCTTTTCATGATCATGTTGTTGAATATGTTGTGCTTTACCAGGCAACATATTACAAGACATTTTAGATTCCTTGTATTTAAAACAGTAAGAACGAATATGACCCTTCTCATGACAAAAATGACATACAAAATCTCTAGAATGAGATGTAACAGATTTACTATCTCTTGCCTTAACAAATTTTATGGGCATATCATTTTGCACGATTTTTGTAGAGTTAGAATCATACCCAATACCTTCTTTACCTACATTCAAAATTATCAATGCATCTTGTAATTTTTCTGCACCTTTGGTAAACTTTTTGAAGCTTAAGGTTGTGCTTTCTAGTTGTTCTTTCAACTTGCATATTTCTAGATCTTTTCTAGTAAGCAATACTTCCAATTTTGCTACTGAATGCTTTAAGTCATCATTCTCTTTGATGATTTGTTGAATATCAACCTGTTCTTTACCTGAAATATTCATCTCTGAAAAAGAACTCATTAGACAACTTTCATCTGGACTGATTTTGTTTGATGTTGTCACAAATGTTGGCACATTTGTTTTAACATCAGACTCAAAATCATGCAGTAAATCATCATTTGTATCATCAAAAAGAATTCTTGCAGAGAAAGCAAATTCATCATTTTTCTCAAAGTCAGGTTCATTATCAGAATCATCACTCAAGGTAGTATTAAAATTCAATTTCTTTCTAATCAAGGTGTTAGCACATTCATTAGCATAATGACCATATCCAGTACATGCATTACACCTAACATTCTTTCTATACTGGGGATCGAATTTAGGTTTATTACTCCTATTAAACTGTTTTGATCTATCAAAATTTTCTTTCTTTTCAAACATTTACCTTGATTCCTATTCTAAACATTTGTTTTTAACCTATTAGCTCTATTTTTTAAAAATGAATTGAACTGCTTGGTTAATAAAGAAATGTTGTCGGAAGTGTCTGAACATATTTCAGAACATTCATTATCCAAATCAACTTCAGTTACAAAAGAAATGTTTTTAGAACTAGAAGCATCATTTTTCAAAGCAACAACTTTTTTATCAGAATTAACTTCATCTCTTTACTCAAAATTCATCTCATAAGTTTTTAAAATACTAATCAATTCATTAAGACTTATAAGATCAGTGTTTTTGGCTTCTTCAATAGCACAAATTTTTGCATCAAAATGATTTGGTACGGTTCTTAAAACCTTATGGACTAATCTTGTATTAGAGATAGGTTCACCCAATGAATGTGATTCATTAGAAATCTCAGTGATCCTTTCACTATACGAAGATATATCCTCATCATCTTTCATTTTAAGATTTTCAAATTTTGTACCTAACATTCTGAGCTTAGTTCTACGAACACTCTCAGAACCTTCGCAATGTTCTTGCAAACGGTGTCAAGCATCTTTTGCTGACACACAATTCGAAATGATCTTAAACATAGATACATCAGTTGATGTAAATATTGCATTAAGGGCTTTCGAATTGTAGTTAGCAACTGTTACCTCATCATTTGTCCAATCGATTTCTCGTTTGACACGGGCTTCATTATCATCATCGGCTGGAAGTAGAGGTTGAGTCCAACCATATAGTACACTCCTCCATGCTCTTTCATTAAGAGACTTGATATACATCCTCATCTTCGGTTTCCAATATGAATAATTGGATCCATCTAAGATAGGAGGTTTCAGTGCGGGAGTTAATGGATATTCCATTGCAAAAATACACAAACAAAGGATCTTAAACCAAATGTGTCTAGTTTGTGGCTCTGATGCCACTTGATGGTGTAGGTGCGTGTGATTGAAAATGTTTTAGAGAAGTGTTGTTAAAAATGTCGACAACATAAATGACTTAAACGCACACTTTTGCAAAGGGATATCAAAATTTTCATAGGCTATACAAAAGGTATAGATTATGCTGCCTCACTAGCAGAGAAACTTCACTATAACTTGTAGTGACACAAATACAAGGTTTACACAAGAAACCAAAATTCAAGGCCGCGCAAGACCTACACAAGATCACACAAGGATCTAAACAAGACCTATAAGAATAGACCTAAACAAAACCTAACACGTCTACGTTCAGCCGAATAGATTGTTAGATCAAACAATGAATGTTGTGAACAATGTCGAGACTAATGTTCCCAACATTTTGATGAACCGTGTATAACCTAGAATGTAGTGAATGACCAATGATCCGTTCAACTCTGAATTATACTTTTCGGTCATACTTTGAAATGATGAAGTGGTGCTCTATTTATAGACGTAGATAATGAGTTCTCCACTCCATAATGAAGCCAAGTAGTGGGCTTCAAAATAACCGCCCATAATGATAACTTCCAAGTTAGTGGATATCTCTTTACTCAAGCAATGAAACCGCCTGACGTTCTAGAACCTTCTGGGACCTTCACGTCTTCAACTTCCATACCTAGATAAATAATATAACATGGAAAAATCATTAGGAAAGTTAGTAGAAAGGGCGAATTCTGATGTTGTCTAAAAAGATGGCAACACATTGCATAACATTTTTTCAACATCAACAATATTTAATATAAATATTATTTATATTATTATTTCACATATATAGTTTATTATATTAAATATTATATTATTATATAATATTTAAGGGAAGTTAATATATAACTGATGGAGCAGTTATTTCCCCTCTCTGGATAAGATGAGTTTTGGGTTTTCATTCTACGAGTGATGATAAAAATTCATTTTCAGAGAGAATATTACACAGACAATTATCTAAAAACACACAGACATAATACAGTGCCAATTCGTGAAGATTTGGTTTGCAATCACTGCAACTGGGACTACGAGGATGTGGAAAGGATGAGGATTACAATCTGGTTCAAGTTAATTCCGCACAGCATTTACAGAGGTCAGATTTCTTATTAACGTGTTAGAATGTCTGGGCCCAACACTTTATGTTAATTTAAAATTTAGCAACACTTGAGTAGAAATTTCCAAATATAGAAGAAAAAAAAGTGAGCTCACGCGCACCCTTATTAACGTTCACTCCCAGTGACTATATACTAACTACCCATACCTATATACTAGCTAACTCCCGCCCCTCTCCCACCCCCAACCTAAACCCCAACACCATGTATTCTAAATTAAACTCCCACCCACGCAACTGTTGACCTTTACACTTTTTTTTTTTTTTTTTTTGTAATTATTATGTTAATTATAAACATATATTTAATATTATATTACAAATAAATATTTATACATATAATAACACACATTTGATCTTATAGTAATACATATTTGTTCTAATAGTAACACACATTTGTCTTCCAATTTGTGTTACTATATGGGAAAATATGTGTTACTGTAACGATAAAATATATTTTTATGAGAATAAATATGTGTTTCTTAATTTATTCATTATTCTTTTAAATCTAAGTATATTGTTTCATATAATAAATATGTTATTATATGAAAAAAATAATTATTTTTATAAAAATAAATAAATATTCCTATTTATGAATAATTAATATTTGTTCTTATACTAACACACATTTTGCTCTTGCATTATGTGAATAATTATTTATTCTATAAAAATAAATGAATATATGTAAAATAATAATATTTTATAAGATAATAACACATATTTGTTCTAATAGTAACACATATTTGTCTCCCAATTTGTGTTATTATATGTGCAAATGTGTGTTACTATATGAGCAAAATATATTTTTATGAGAATAAATTTGTGTTTCTTAATTTATTCATCATCCCTTTAAATGTAGGTATATTGTTTCATGTAATACATATGTTATTATATTAAAAAAAAATTATTTCTACAAAAATAAATAAATATTTGTGATAATCAATATTTATTCTTAAAGTAACACACATTTTGCTCTTGCATTATGTGAAAAATGATTTATTCTATAAAAGTAAATGAATATATGTAAAATAACAGTATTTTATAAGATAATAACACACATTTGCTCTAATAGTAACATATTTTTGCTCTCCAGTTTGTGTTACTATATGGACAAATGTGTGTTACTATATGAGCAAAATATATTTTTATGAGTACAAATATGTGTTTCTTAATTTATTCATCATCCCTTTAAATCTAGGCATATTGTTTCATGTAATACATATGTTGTTATATTAAATAAATAATTATTTCTATAAAAATAAATAAATATTTGTGACTAATCAATATTTATTCTTAAAGTAACACACATTTTGCTTTTGCATTATGTGAAAAATGATTTATTCTATAAGAGCAAATGCATATAAGTAAAATAACAACGTTTTATAAGATAGTAACATACATTTGCTCTAATAGTAACATATATTTGCTCTCCAATTTATGTTACTATATGAACAAATGTTTGTTACTAGATAAGTAAATGTGTGTTACTATATTAGCATAAGTTGAGAGCAAGTTTTTAAATTTATCATATAATATTATTTAATTTAATTTAATATTTATAATAATTAAAAAATAATAATAAACCAAATTATTATTTGGGCATGGCTGAACATGTGTGTTGGGGGGGAGGGGTTGTTGGGGAGTGGAGGGTGTGGGAGAGGGATCAGGGAATTAACATGCAAAATATCACCTAGGAATGGGATGGGCGTGGGGCGTGGGGCGTGGGCGTTAGTGTTTGGGAGGAGAGGTGAGCGCGTGAATCTATTAAAATTTTAATCTATTTTTCGTAATTCATTCGGTAAAAATTTTTATATAAATTTTTGTTTTTACGAATATGATTAAAATAATTGAAAAGATTATGAGGGGCCCAAATTTAAACACGACCATAGTTATATACTCCCTCCGTCCTAGATCAATTTGCACACTTTCCATTTTGGGTTATCCCAAACCAATTTGCACACTACTTAAAAGAAAAACATCGATTTGCGTGCACACTCACAAAATTTTCCACACATTTACCCATAAACCATTACTTTATTTAAAAAATACATTTTCCTTAAACCATGCGTCATCCCAGGGGTGCAAATACCCCTGGGACGGAGGGAGTAGTTCTTAGGCTCGGCCCTGATTATAATGAACAATTTTTATATAAAATTTTATTTAAAAAATATTATACTTTCTTTATTTCACATTAATTTTTGTTTTTAGTGTGACATGATTTTTAAGAAAAACTGCTGAAAATTTGACTTTCTAAGAGTTGTATTTGAATACAAAATTGTATTGTGACAATGTTAAAATTGAATATTATTTACTGATTATGAAGAGTATTGTAAGACAAATGAAATAAAAGAAAAAGGGCGTAAAGTACCACACAAATTTTTAAATGCAATATTGTATTATAATCTGAGCCGCGCAATATAATCAGATATTCGCAGATCGTTAACAGGTCAAATCGGGCCAAATAAAATTTTCAAGAAAAAATCACGACAGTCCTAGAATGTGTTACTATATGAACATATTTATGTTACTGTAAGACAAAGTGTGTTACTACTTTTTAAAAAATTATTTTTTTGTATTTTTAAAGTAACTATAAGGATAATATGTATTTTTAATATAACAAATATGTGTTTCTTCATTTATTTTTCATTATTTTTATTGATATATGTTGATAATATGTTGTTAATGTAATAATACATCTTTTAATATCTTACATGCATTATTATATCACAGCAGTCCCAGAATGTGATACTATATGAACATATGTGTGTTACTGTAAGACAAAATGTGTGTTACTACTTTTTAAAAAAATTAATTTTTGTACTTTTAATAACTATAATGATAATATGTATTTTTACAAGATCAAATATGCGTTTCTTAATTTATTTTTCATTCTTTTTATTGATTTATATAGATAATATGTTGTTAATGTTGTAATACATCTTTTAATACCTTATATGTGTTACTATAAAGACAATATATATTTTTCTAAGGACAAATAAATAATTATACATACAGTAACACAAATTTGCTTTAACAATAACACACATTTTGTTCCCAGATTGTGTTACTATATGGGCAAATGTGTGTTACTATAAGGATAAAATATATTTTTTATATGAATAAATATGTGTTTCTTAATTTATTTATCATTCCTTAAAATTAGGTATACTGTTTCATGTAGTAACACATTTTTTTACTATTTTATATATATTATTATATGCAAAAAATAATGATTTCTATAAAAATCTGTAAATATTTATGAAAACTAATATTTTTTCTTATATTAACACAAATATTGCTCAAACATTATAAGAAAAAAGTTTGTTTATACCAAAATAAATGAATATAGTAACATAAACTGGGAGTCGAAATTTTGAAATTTAAAAATTATTCAGATCCGACCCAACCCGATCAAAATTCTAAATTTTATTATTTTAATCTAGTTGACCAGTAAAATTTCAAATTTTCTTTTTTAAAATTAATATTACACTGTGCAATATTGTATGTATGACCCGTTTACAAATAGGGGGAGTATTTGTATCCACTAGAAGACTATGTGAGTGCAAAAAACACCTGCTAAATTTGACCTGTGGATGGTCATACTACTGGGTGGAAGAATGTCCAACACAAAGTTTTGTCCCACAATAGCACAACAAATATACTCCCTCCGTCCTTAATATATTGTCTTTTTATTTTATACGTGGTTTAATGTAATATATCGAAAAATATTATGGGATATTGTGAGATTCAATTATAAATTTAAAAATTGTGTATGAAAAGTATACTTAGACCTCACAATACTCCATAATATTTTTCGACATATTGCATTAAACTACGTGTAAAATAGAAAGACTTCCGCCTTGTTTATCGGGGAGTACAATCTAATGGGTAAATTCAATTGATTAGTGCGAATTATTGCATAGAAATATTATTATTTCAAATTTGATTGATATAAGTTCACGCAATTTATTATTTATTAAAAAAAAAATTTGGCCAATTGTTGAATAAAATCAACTATAAAGTAGAATCCCCCTCCTGTCCAAAGAAAAATTGGAAAATTTAAAAAGAAGTATTTTCGAGTTCGAACAGTTTTCAAAGTAAAAAGAAAATTACTTCGAAAAGTTTCAAACGAAACAAAAAAATGGGGTATCAAAAGATTTTTTTTTAGAAAAAGAATAATAAAAGAACTTTCAAAAGTAAATCCAATTCTATTATTTAGATTAAAAGACATCGGAGTCGAGGGAGTATATGTTTGGGTGATCAAATTATAAATACCCCTTTTGCAGCTATTCTTAACTGGTCAAACAAAATTTCAAACACATTAAAATGAAATTGCTTAACGTTTTTTTACATGTATCTAACAACTCAAATATATATATATAGAGCAACACCTGCGTAAAAAATTTTACCGTAGAAATTACTAAATATAAAAAAAGAAAAAAAGATAAACTACGCGCGCCCCCACTCACGCGAGACACGCCAAGTCGCCAACAGCATACCAATTCTACTTAGTTCCCTCCCCTCCTACCCCCACCCCCACCAAACTCACGCCAACACAATTACCTTCCCCACCCCAACCAAACTCAGAGCATTTATATTTAATATTATAAATATTTAATATCATATTACATTTAATATTATATTATAAATAAATATTATATTACAAATAAATATATATACATATAGTAACACATATTTATTTTTACAGTAACATACATTTACTCTTATAGTAACATACATTTGTCTACCAATTTGTGTTACTATATGTGCAAATGTGTATTACTATAAGGATAAAATATATTTTTAAGAGAATAAATATGTGTTTTTTAATTTATTCATCATCCATTTAAATCTAGGTATATTGTTTCATGTAATACATATGTTATTATATGAAAAAAATAATTACTTCTATAAAAATAAATAAATATTTGTCAATAGTCAATATTTATTCTTATAGTAACACAGATTTTGCTTTTGCATTATGTGAAAAATTATTTATTCTATAAAAATAATTAAATATATATACAATAACAATATTTTATAAGATAGTAACACACATTTGATCTAATAGTAACACACATTTGTCTCCCAATTTGTGTTACTATATGGGCTAATGCGTGTTACTATATGAGCAAAAAATATTTTTATGATAATAAATATGTGTTTCTTAATTTATTCATCATCCCTTTAAATCTAGGTATATTATTTCATGTAATACACATGTTATTATATGAAAAAAAAAATATTTCTATAAAAATAAATAATTATTTGTGAATAATCAATATTTTTTTTATAGTAACACACATTTTGCTCTTGCATTATGTGAAAAATTATTTGTTCTATAAAAACAAATGAATATATGTAAAATAATTACACTTTATAAGATAGTAATACACATTTGTCTCCCTTTTTGTGTTACTATATGGACAAGTGTGTATTACTATTTGGGCAAAATATATTTTTATGAGAATAAATATGTGTGTTGATATGGCGAACTAACACTATCGACATGCTAGCAATTGCTCACTTGCGAAGGGACTATTTAGCTATGCAGCTCGCCTAAGAGAGCTAACCCCTGTCATTACCCGAGCTCGCCCCGAGCTCGCCATATGCACCATACAGGCCTCGCCGAGCCCCATCAACATACAGCATCCGTAAGCCATGCAAGGCATTGGAGCTCGCCCCTTATCTCGCCCGAGCCACTGAAGTTCATCTCTGAGCTCGCCCATGAGCTCATCTGTTAGCCATTAGGACCCCGATGGCGCGCTCTTTTTCCCTCCGTCCGGTTTGTCCACAAGGGTGGTTTACGGCGAGGTTTTTAATGAGGCCCATCTAGTCTAAGGCATAGTAGTAGGACGAGGCACAACATGGGTAGCAGTGTAAGGGACCAGGACGAGGGTTATGGACCCTCGTCAACACCGGAAGCCACATAGGCTCGTAAGGTGCCGTCTCACACTCACACACCTATAAATAAGACCTCTCTTGTACTATTCACACGACTCACACAATTCTGAAAATTAATATAATCCACATTGCAATATTTCTCTCTCTAAACCCTCTACTCTCCCTCCTCATATTACATCCAAATTCTTGGATTATTGTTTGGTAGAATTACATGTTAAATTAGCCACATAAACAAATACCGTTAATAAATTCTATCAACAATTTGGCGCTAGAAGGAGGGTCGTTTTGAACCTGAAAATTAAGAAATCTTCAAGAACAAAAATTAGGGTTTGTTGAAGATTTGAAGATTTGAAGGTGTTCTTGATAAAACTCAAGAACACTTGAAGATACGCATACACCCTCATCCCTTGAACAAAGAGCTCTGATTTCTGGACAAGAACCTGAATTTTTGGATTTCACAAAATCAGTCCTGAACAAGTTTTCAAACGCACGCGTGCACACGAATAAACCGAATTTCGGACAATTCGTCACACGCGAGGCTAGACGAAAACTTGCGCAGCTCCACCTAAGCTGGACAACCATCACACCGGCGACCTCCCCCCACCTCGGCGACCTGCAATAAGTTAACCCCCTCCGGAACCCAAAAATGGCCAACACTCGAGCCGCTAAGGGACTGACCTCCGCAACTGCGGGAAGGTCTAGAGGGGGCAATCAAAACCGGGCCGAGGTGGAGACCTCACACCAGGTGGTGGAGACGTCACAACCACCTCCCCAGAAGAGCACCGCAGCCCCGCGACCTCAGCGAACTGCGGCGACCCAGGAAGACTTAGCCCCGCACTGAGGAACCTGGTCAGCAATCCTGATGAGCTCCAACGCACCATCGCGACCCTACAAAGGTTACAACAGCGACAGCAGGACGAGCTCGCCCTAGTACCTAGGCGAACTCCAGCCGCCGAAACTAGGGAGCAGACCAGACCCACCCAGGGCACCCAAACCAGGGGAGACTACAGTGTACTCCCCACCGAGCAGGAGGCGAGCTCGACACAAGCTCGCCAGCGCAGGGAAAGGACCGGTAAAGCCAAAATGGGGGAGAAGGGTCCCGCTCCTTACACTGGAAGGGAACCGGCCTACACCGGGGCGTCTGGCACCCACCATTCTCAAAGGAGGGAAGTCCTCCAAGGCCGCCTGGGCCCGAGGTACGAAGAGAATGAGCGTGCGGCAGCCCCAGCTGCGTCTCAGGGGGACTTTGACCAGCAGCCGCGCAGGTCAGCCCATGAAAGGCTGAGGAGGCCCGCCACTGACCGACTAGGCCCCCACGGCGGATGCCAATTCCAGCCCGCCACTGAGAGGTCACCCCAGAGTGAGGCACCTCGGGGACGTGCGTCCGCGAGACGCACGACCTTTGAGCACCCTCCGCCGGAGGTGACCCGAGATGACGAGCTGGCCTCACTGAAAAAGGCCGTTGAAATGCTGCAACCACAGGTAGCAGCCAAGTCTGGCGGACCTGACGCCACGGCTCTCCCCACCTCTCCATTGGCACCTGCCATCCTCCGTGCACCGGTCCAGAAGAAAATTCAATTCCCGGTGATGTCCGCATATGAAGGCGAATCGGACCCAAAAGTCCACCTGGCCAAGTACGCGGATTTCATGATTTCGGTCGGAGCCACCGATCCTACCCAGTGCCGGAACTTCCCGCTGACCCTAGGGGACAGAGCTCACCGCTGGTTCTCTTCACTCGCCCCGGGGTCAATTTGCTCTTTCGGCCAACTCTCGCGGGAGTTTTTGGCCCACTTCTCTGGGTTCGGGTCCTACCTTACCCAGAAGCACCGACTCGCCAATATCCATCAAAGTGAGCGTGAGACCGACCAGTAGTACTTGGAAAGGTTCGACAAGATTCTGCTGGAAGGCGAGCCGGTAAGCGAAGACACCAAGGTCGTCGCAGCGATGGGCGGACTCAGGAGGGGCACCGACCTCTGGAAGGAAATGCACCTCGCATGTCCCAACACTTATAGCGAACTCCGCCACAAGGCGGGGGTGTATGTGGCTATGCAGGAGGCACTACTGAAAGAAGTTGGTGCCCACGAGGAAAAGAAGCCCTACGGGAAGAAGTCTGGGGGCACCTACAAAGACCCCCGGAACTTAAAGGCCTTCGGCGAGGGAGACGAGCTCAAAGAAAAGCTCAGTCAGGTCCTCACTGTCTCCGTCGACCATGTCTTCACTGCTGTCCAAGACAAGGCCATGCTGGAGGAGCCAAGGCGGATCCGCCAGGACAGCACGAAGCTCAACCCCAACAAATTCTGTGCTTACCATCAGGCCATCGGCCACTTCACCAGCGAGTGCCGAGATCTCCTCAAGTAACTCTGGAAATTTTACGAGGAGGGGAAATTGGCCGAGTTCGTGAAGAAGGCCCCAACTAAGAGACCAAGGTTCGAGAGGAGGGCTACCTCCGACGACGAAGAGGAGGAAGCGGACCGACCTGGTCCCCAACACAGACGGAGGGTACCTCCCCAACCTCAGCAAAATATGGAGCCGACTCGAGAACTCTTGGTTCTTGAGGAGGAGATCGGAGCTGCAGGAGGCCTCCGGGATGGGGGATTCTCCATATCCAAGAGAAAGAGGAAGGCCCAGATCCGGGCCATAAATCAAGTCCAGGAAGGCAGCTCCGGCCCCAGGTCCGCCTCACAGCTCGCTGACGAGCTAACATTTTCTTCTGCGGACCTGGAGGGGGTACTGATGCCCCACAACGACTCGTTGGTGATAACCGCCGACATCATGAACGTCCGAGTTCACAGGCAGCTTGTGGACACCGGCGCATTCACCAACATTCTCTTCAAATCCACCTTGGATGCCTTGGGTGATTTTGAGTCGTACCTGGAACCTAGCAATGCTAGAATAGTGGGGTTCGGAGAGGCTGTAACCGTCCCGCTAGGTAGCGTTAGGTTGAGCGTCCAACTTGTATCGGCTGAGGACCCCGCAAGGAGACTGACTAGGCTCATAGATTTCCTAGTTGTCGACCAGCAGTCCTCCTACAACGGGTTCCTTGGCCGTCCTTTTATTAATGAATTCAAAGCGGCGTGTTCAACCTACTACTACTGTTTAAAATTTCCAACTCCGAAGGGTACCGGAACAATATATAAGGTGACCAGAAAAAGGCCCGAGAGTGTTTACTCCAAATTAAAGATGGCCGGGTCAGGAAGTCCGTTACACAAGTCCACGTCCTCGATGAAGACGTACAGATCCCTGCAGACGAGCCAAACATCCTGGACGTCATCTCGGACGAAACTGAGATGATGGAGGTAGGCGATTTGACAGAAATCAACCAAGGCATTGGACCTGTGCAGGACACGCAATCGACACAAATGGAGGACGTGGAAGAAACCCAAGTGTTGAGACCTGCGCTGAGGTCGGGAGCTGCGCAGGGACAGCAGCCAACCCCCATGGAGGTAGTTGATGAGGCCCAAGGTGGAGGACCTGCGGGAGGTCAAGAACCAACGCCCATGGATGTTGACCCAATCCCTCAAGACACCACACCATCCCAAGCTGACGGACCACCGGAGGTGTTCACAACCGACAAGCCCACTCAAGCCGAAAGCCAACCCGATGACCTCAAACCGCGCATAGGCCACGAGCCTGCGCAAATGTCACAAAGGGAGTGGGACGAGCTCATCAACGACCCGAGGTGGAAGTGTCAGAAGAGAAAAGCAACCCCCATGGAGGAGTTGGCGGCACTCCCGGTGGACCCGAAAAGGGACTTAGAACTTTTTATCGGTTCTGAGTTACCTGAACCGTACCGGTCGAGGATGGAGCTGTTCTTGATGTCCAACCTAGACATATTTGCCTGGTCCCACGAAGACATGACGGGGATCCCGTTGGAACACGCTTGCCACAGGCTTAACATAGATCCGACGAAGAGACCCGTACGCCAAAAGCGAAGAAAATATGGACCAGACAAGTACGCAGCTCTTACAGTTGAGGTGGAGAAGTTGTTAGACAACAAGCTCATCAAGGAGGCTTTGTGTCCGCAGTGGGTCGCGAATCCCGTCCTGGTGAAGAAACACAATGGGACGTGGCGACTCTGCATTGATTTCACGGACCTGAATAAAGCATGCCCGAAGGACAACTTCCCACTACCTCACATTGACCAGCTGGTGGACAGCACTGCAGGCCATGAAATGATGACATTCATGGACACTTTTGCAGGCTATCATCAGATAGCTCTGCACCCGGAAGACCAGGAACACACGGCGTTCTACACCAACAAGAACATGTACTGCTGGGAAAGAATGCCATTCGGACTCATCAACGCCGGAGCTACCTACCAAAGATTGGTGAACAAAATGTTTGACCAACACATCGGCGAATCCATGGAGGTGTACGTGGACGACATAGTTGTCGAGAGTTTGAGAAAGGAGGACCACTTGGACCACCTGAAACAAACCTTCAACATACTGCGCCACTACAACATGAAGTTGAACCCCAAAAAGACCAGCTTCGGCGTACACTCTGGGAAGTTCCTGGGGCACCTAGTTAGCCAGCGGGGAATCGAGGTCAACCCGACACAAGTCCAATGCATAATTGAGATGGGAATACCCGACTCCATCCAAAAAATTCAAAGACTAACTGGGTGCATGGCGGCCCTTAACAGATTCATCTCCAGGTCCGGCGATAGAAATCGTCCGTTTTTCGAGGCAATTAAAGCAAACACACGGAGGTACAAAGAGGCGGCCAAGGCCAACGAGCTCCACCTCAAAAACCACTTCGTCTGGACAAATGAATGCCAACGAGCTTTCGAAGATATCAAAACATACCTGGCGGACACACAGATACTGTCGAAGCCAATACCTGGAGAGAAGTTGTACCTATACCTAGCCGCGTCGGAGGTGGCCATCAGCTCCGTCCTGGTCCGAGAAGAGGCGAAAACACACCTCCCAGTGTACTACGTGAGCCAAGTCTTACATGAAGCGGAGCTGCGGTACACCCCAACAGAGAAACTGGCTTATGCACTAGTGATGAGTGTTAGAAAATTGAGGCCTTACTTCTTTGACCATCCGGTGGAGGTGCTGACAACGTTCCCACTGCGTCAAATACTACAACGCCCAGACACTGCCGGGCGCCTGCTGAAATGGTCACTGGAGATCTGCCAATACGGTATAACCTACGCACCCCGAACAGCGATCAAGGGACAAGCACTGGCCGACTTCATCGTCGAGCTAACTTTCCCACAAGATCCGACGAGGGGGCGTATAGCTCTGTGGCATCTCTACGTGGACGGATCATCAACTAGCATGGCAGCAGGCGCCGGCGTGGTCCTGATCAGCCCCGACAGACAAGTCTTCACCTCCGCAATTCGGTTCGACTTTCGAGCAACCAACAACGAGGCGGAATATGAAGCATTAATAGCAGGACTTAGGCTATCATTAGCTGTGGGGGCAACCAATCTTCAAGTTTTCGGAGATTCCCAGCTAATAATATCCCAAGTCCGGGGGGTATTTGAGGCAAAAGACCACCAAATGATGACCTACCAGAAGATAGCCGCGCACCTGATTTCGATGTTTACATAAGTTTACATCAACCTGATACCGCGGCTAGAAAATACACAAGCAGACGCCCTAGCCCGGCTAGCTACCAGCAACGGCGAAGCCGAGTTCACGGAGGTTGTAATCACCACACTGAAAAACCCCTCGACGTTCGACTACAAAGTAAACCAAACCTCGAGTGGGGGGCAGGAGGATAGTGAAGATAGTGAAGATTGGTGCACCCCAATCCGAAAATACTTAACTGACGGAGCAACCCCCGCAGACACCTGGGAAGCTAGCCGGTTAGTAAAGCAAGCTGTCAGATATACGCTGCTGGATGGCCAACTCTATAAACGTGGATTCTCTCTACCCCTACTCAAATGCCTAACTAAGAAACAGGGGTCCGAAGTGTTAGAAGAAATCCACGAAGGGATTTGTGGGAGTCACGCTGGGGGGCAAGCATTGGCATATAAAACGATCAGACAGGGCTACTACTGGCCCACTCTTCGCAAAGATGCCATCAGCTTCACTCGAAGGTGCCGAAAGTGCCAACTTTTCGCACCTAACATCCACTCCCCAGCCAACCAGCTTAAGTCGGTTTTCAACCCATGGCCTTTTGCGAAATGGGGTATCGACTTGATTGGCCCATTTCCACCTGGTAGAGGCGGTGTAAAGTTTGCTGTTGTAGCAGTGGACTACTACACTAAGTGGGCCGAGGCCGAAGCTCTCACAACCATAACCCAGGAAAGGATGATCGGCTTCATTTGGAAAAACCTGATCTGTAGGTTTGGACTCCCGCAGTCGGTCATCACTGATAATGGAAGGCAGTTCGACGGACAGAAGTTGAGGGACTTCTGCAGTTCATGGAACATCAAGAAGCACTACTCAACTCCATACCACCCCCAGTCGAACGGCCAAGTCGAGGCGGTAAACAAGATCTTGAAACACATATTAAAGCTCCGCCTCGAGGAAAAGAAAGGAAGTTGGGCAGACGAACTCCCGGAGGTCCTATGGTCTTACAGAACTTCCTATAGGGCCAGTACCGGGGAGACCCCGTTTACCCTAGCCTTCGGGACTGAAGCCGTGGTCCCGGTAGAGATCCAGAACAAGACTTGGAAGGTGGTGGGGTATGATGAAGAAAAGAATGATGAAGCCTTGGCAATAGAAAAAGATCTGATCTAAGAAACCAGAGCCTCATCAGAAATGAAAAATGCTACCTACAAGCGTAGAGCGGAAAAATATTACAACTCTCAGGTCCGAGACAGAAAGTTCAAGGTCGGCGACCTGGTGTTGAAAAAGAAATTGATGGCCCCACCAGGTGTATTTGGTTCAAATTGGGAAGGACCATTCCGGGTCACTGCAGCCTGGTCGAACGGTACCTATGATCTAGAAGACGCAGAAGGTGAAGCTTCGTCATACACCTGGAGCTCGGCACATCTAAGAAAGTTCTACCAATAGACTAGAATTCTGTAATAGACTAGTCAGAGGTTGACATCAAAAATGTAGATGGCAACCGATGTAAATTACGTAGCTATAAAAAGTCAGAGAAATTCAGAAAAATTCCCAAGTGTTTAGACCTGTGCAGCTCTTCAACCAGACGAGCTGCGCCAGGTCGCCCACTACACCAGGCCCAGCTCGCCAAGCCCAGCTCGCCCATGTGCTAAAAAAAAAAGAAAAAAAAGAAAAAAAAAAACCGTGGTGCGCAAGGACTAAGGTCCCAAGCGTTGTAATTGAATAGCTCGAAGGCAAAGGCCAAAGTGCCCAAGGTCGCGAAGGTACCCTTCTTAAAGGGTTGCTAAGCACCTACTGCCACAAGTTAGAAAAATTCGCGAAAAAGACTAAAACGTCTAAGGCAAGGTTCATGAGACCCAATGGCCCAACGTGAATCAATCGAAGTGCAGTTCGCGGCCCTAAGTGGCATAAGACGAAGAATACGCACTCTAAAAACAGAGGTACGATTCGTAGTCGTAAGTGACGTAAAACGAACGAACGATTCGCTTCTCAAAGTAGAATAAGACGAACAATTATGTACCAGGAAAATAAACAAGAACGAGCTATTCTAAGAAATTATAACGTAAGTGCGCAAAAAAAAAAAACATAAATAAAAAGAGTTGGACAAAAAATGCTCGACTTATATTCAAAAGATACTTAAGAAATTTTCAAGTCCAAAATATACTTGAAAAAATCCTAAGTATGAGTAGCAGTGCTGGCCACAAAGGCCGACCAGCTGGCCATCTTTGAACTACAAAAAGCTCCTTCTGGGCGAGCTGCATGTGCCCGGCGAGCTATATCTACTTTAAGCTGAAATAAAAGACTACAAAAATAGAGCTCCTTCTAGGCGAGCTGCAGAGCCTGGCGACCTACTACAACTTGGGAAATAAAAACTAGCCTAGCAAAACAAGGAAAAAGCCTATGCATCTGGGGCAGCAGGAGGGGCGTCAGCAGGCACCTCGCTAGAACCAGGGGCGGCCGGGTCAGACGGGAGAGCGAGCTCAGCCTCTGAAGTAATGTTGCCAGTAAGCCCAGTGGCATCGAACTCACTCAGGTTCAACACAGCATCCCCACAAGCTTCCTGGAGCTGTGCGACAGTGAGTGGGGCATGCTCCTCCCCACCAGCGACCTCCCCCTCAACAATGTCCAGCTCCGGCACCTCGACCGTCTTGATAATTCAAAAACGTTCAGGCACAAAGTTGAGAGGAATGCCGAGCTCTGGGAGGTCGCCGACATCCAGCTCGGCACCATCGGGAAATGGAACCCGGTCTAGGCAGGCCTTGAAATCGCTCACCACTGCATCCACCTCATCGTCGTTGTGAGCTCGCGCCCACCAGAGAGTCCTCAAGACCTCGGCGTAACATTGGACGCATCCTCTGTCAGAGGCCTCAGCCTTCACGGCCGCCAGGTCCGGCAAGTAGGAGGCAACACTCCGCAGCTCGGCGATCTCGTTAGCTTTTGCCTCCAGTTCGCCCCTCAGCCTCTCGCAGTCGGCATTTGAGCCCTTCACTAGACCCCGCTGCAGTGCGAGGTCTTTCTTCGTGATTCCATGATCGCCGACCTCTTGGGCGAGCTGGGCGGCGAACTCTTCTTCCTTGGCCCTTATCCTCGCCTCGGTCTCCTGCTCGAGCCGGGCGAGCCGGCGTTGGACGGTCTCGAGCTGCTGGAGGGCACTTTGCTCGGCGGCCAGCGATACCTCAGCCCGTTCCTCGGTGAGCTGCGCCTGTTTCTTTGCTTTGTCAGCGGAGTCCGCCAACGCCAGCATCCGCTTATTCCTATCGGAGCGGCCCGCCTCCAACTCGGCAACCTGCTCGAGGGCTTTTTGATTGGCCAGCACCAATCTACTCGCGTAGTGGCCTGAGAGAAGCAGGTTCTCCCTCAGGTCCTGACTATTAATACCCGCCACCAACGGGGTCGTCCAATGCCTAGGCATCTCGCTCACAGCGTCCCGGGCTATGCCCGGAGGGAGATTCCGCATCGAAGTGAGGGAGCGAGATCGCTCAAAGGCATGCAGAGCCTCGTGGCGGTTCGGGAAGGCGATGGGGGCATAACTACGAAATCAAAACAGATGGAAAATGTTAGAAAAATAAAATAATGATGGGCAAAGAAGGTCAGTTGGGCGAACTACTTACTGAATTCGCTCGGGATCCCAACCCAGCAGGGTGTCATCAGTAGCTTGAACCCCGAACGGAGATGGCGAAGGAGGCGAGCTACGAATGGGCGTGGCCGCTAGCGGGGCGGCAGATTGAGCAGATCCCCCCTGCCCCGACCTCGCCGAGGTCCTCTCGACCCGGTCAGACTCTTCGTCAACCAGGCCGGTGAATCTTGTTCTTTTGCGAGCCGGGGGTTCATCCTCGCCAGCTCGGGAGCCACCACCACCTTGGTTCCCCCTCTTTCCTCGGCCTCGCTCGGAGGGGGTGGCAGCTCTTCCCCCACCTCGCCCGGCTCGGGCGACCTCCGAAGCCTTGGACTTTTCGGGAGCTTTCTCCTTCTGGGCTCCCGACCCACCTGCCTCGCCCCTTTTGGAGGCGAGCTCAGCCTTCTTGCTCGCCTCCAGCGCGAGCACGGACGGCGGGGCTAGTCTGTTGGGGCGAGGTGGACCCATCTCGAATCGCTCCTTCACAATCTTGTAGGCCTCGGGGACCTCGGCGATCGGGATAGCGACAAAGCTACCACCTGCACAAAAAATCACAAGTATCAGCACAATGAGCGAGCTACATCCCCCCATAGGCGAGCTGCAAAGAGTTGTACCTGGGAGCTCGGGGCCTTGGATGTCAAGGTGGTGCGGTAGTGTGAGGAGCCCGGCGAACCGCAGGCAATGGTGCGCGCACAGGTGGGCGACCTGTCTGTCCTTCTCGCTCCTCAAGCAGCAAATGGCGCGCACCACGTCGAACTGCTCCGACACTTTAGGCCTGCCCCGGCTGGATTTGTGTCACTTCGGAACTGCAAAAGGAAAGGAAATTAGAATTAGTATATCTAATTCAACCCACGCACCCCGAAATAAGCGACCTACTGCTGGCTTCCCCATATCCCTCTGGAGTGGGGATACGGTCACCCCGCCCATGATACGTGCTGGAGGCTCGCCAGTCACCTCCTATGAAGAAAATTTGTTTCTTCCAATCACGGATTTTATTGGGCAGATCCCCCAGAAATTTCTCCCCCGGACGAGCCTTCAGGTAATAATATCCCGCGCCGTCCTGTGCCCGTTTGGTCACGACGAAAATCTCACCCAAATCTGCCGAGGTCATCGCGTTCTCATAACCCTCCAGCCCAAAAACGGACAGGGCGGCGAGGAGGTTGCTCCACGCGTTCGGTGTGAGTTGGGTGATGGCCAGATTATTGTCTGCTAGATATTGGCCAATAATCGGATGCAGCGGCAACGAAAGCCCGGCCCTCAGAACATCTACATTCAAGGCGGTCATCCCCTCAGGAGGTGCGTCGGCCCAGCTCATCCTTCATTGGGGCGTACATGAAGATGTCCAGAGGGATGCGATACTCCCTGCGTATGACTGGCAGGTCACATTCATCAATTAGGCTCATCACCTCGCCAGCTTTGAACTCGGAGGGTGCTACTTCTTCCAGGTCGGCAGGGTTGGGGCGAGGTACCCGATTTGGGCAGGGGAAGCTCGCCTCGTACTCAGCAGTATACTCATTCCAGTCGAACGAGTGAACCGCCTGGGTGGGGACCTGGTACTCTACTAGCTGGGGTTCCGGGAAACCGATACGGCGGAACCATTCGAGAGTAACTTCCTCCAGGTCGCCACCCTCCTCACCAACCTCGGCACTACCCTCATTAACCTCCTCGGGTCCTTCATTGCCACTAGCAACTCTTTCCTCTTATGCGATCTCGCCACCCTCCTCCCATACCTCGCGGTACAAAGAATTGGAGGCTCCTTCCTCCGGATCGGGACGTAGCTCGCTGGGCAGTTCGCTACGTGGCTCGCCGAAGACCGGGCAAGCTGCCGAGGTCACCTCAGAGCTGGAGCTGATCTCCACATACGAAACCCGGGGTGGCTCATCCTCAGTCATTGGCCGTTTGTCAGGATTTCGGCCCGATAAGGTTCTACTTGAAGAACGTGTCGACATGGTCTCAGAGAAGTCCAAAGGTCCCGTAGTCCGAAATCCCACAGTCAAGAGTCAGGGAAATTCAAAGGTCCTCGGCGCAATCCACGGTCCAAAATACCGTAATTTCAAGAAAATAGCAGAAAAATCAAATAAAAGATAGAAGAGAAGGGGAGGGGAGATCGAATCCTACCTTGAAGAGCCTTCGAAAATCCGTCGAACACAAGAAAAATCAGTCGCCGGGAAAGCTCTGGAATTTGAAATGCAGAAAGTGAAGAAATGAATTCACCTCACCCTATTTATAGACGTCGGGGTGAGGTGCAATATTCACAAAATACAAGGGCCTGTCTCCAAAAATTTAAAAGATGACATTATTGCGGGCGGGAACCGAGGTCTCAAAAGGCGTGCATGACCCCTGGATTCCCGCACCACGTCGGCCAGAAGAAACCGCCTGAGTCAAGTTCGCCTGTCAACCCAACAATCACCCATAGGTAGCTCGCCATGTTTTAAGTTTTCCAGCTCGCTTGCACATTTGACAAAGTCATAGTGCATGCGAGCTGGGGGGCAAATGTTGATATGGCGAACTAACACTATCGACATGCTAGCAATTGCTCAC
>JAPKLY010000296.1:461494-473211 GCA_026898435.1 Prunella vulgaris
TTGTATCGTTTTATATGTCTTACGTATGTTTTCTTGATATGTTTGTTGTAAGATTCTCATTTTATTGAGATTTTAAGTTCAATTAATGTATTAAGACTAGTAATAATATTGTCTAAAATTTCATGTTAAATTTCCATCATTTTAATGAAATTTTCGTGAATTTTCTATTTTTTACCGATATCGATATTCGATATCGATATTTCCACCGATATATCCATAAATTCAGGGTACCGATATTTCCGTCGATACCGATATTTTCATCCTTGGTTGGAATTAACCCTGGGAACTACATGCATGCGAATATTGATTGATAATACGAATGTTGATTAGTAATGCTAAGCGCGTGATTTTAAAAAAGAATTTAATATATTTTTAAAAATTTCTACGGTTCTAGAAGCGTAGAAATTTGTATATAATTTTTTGTCATATATATATATATATATTTAAAAGTTATTCGGTTACTTTTATTCATTTTGAAAAGTTATTTAATATTAAATTAATTTTTTACACAATTTTTTTTCGATAATAACAAATACTCCCTCCGTCCCAACTCTTTCTTCCTGTTTTTCCATTTCGGGACGTCCCAACTCTTTCTTCATACCTTAAAAAGGAAATAATTTACACTCACAAAAGTCAATAAAGTACACTTTTTATATTTTATTAATTAACTTCACACTCACATACTCTACTTTTTTCTTAATCCGCGTGCCCGGGTCTCTTTGAAGAAAGACCCGGGACGGAGGTAGTAAATTTTAATAAATATACTCCCTCCGTCCCACAATTGTTTTCACACTTTCCTTTTTCGTCCGTCCCACAATTGTTTTTACACCCTATAAATGGAAATTATTACTTTAACTTTATCCTCACAATCCAACTAATTTCATTATTTTAATAATATAACTTTACACAATACTCTATTTTTCTTAAAAATTATGTCATCCCAGAGATGTTAATAACGGTACACCTGTCGTAATACAACACAATAGACTTAAACTTAATTTCGAATTATTTTAAATCCCCAATATTTGGCCGTAGCTTGCTGACTCACGCGTGACTGTTGCCCACACGCACACTGGCTAACATACTCTGCAATCACACGCACTTGACAACCATCACTTCACATTTCTAAGCTTACTTCCCTCTCCTTCACTCTCTCTCTCATCGAGTTTCTGATAATCTGGTGTCTCTGTGTATTGCAGAGATTGATTTTCCTCCTCACTGCATCACAAAATAACCCGTCCTTCAACATTTTCTAAATTTCCCGAATCTCGTTTCCAGCTTTCTTGATCTGGTTTATTTGCCGTCTTCCCCATTATCACATTATCAAGCATCACTTCTCTAACCATTTTAAGTTTCACATCAATGCCTTTCAATTTGTGGAAATAGTGATCTAGATTCGGGACTGTTGGTGGTTTTGGCGTAAGCTGCGCATCGCATGGTTTGGCTGAGTCAATCTGATGGCTTTCTCGTTAAGTTTTTCCACTACCCCTCATTAGCTCCATTTTCCCCCTTACACTGAAGGTTTTGTGCAATTGCGTAGCTAATGTGAAATTTTCTAATCGAAAGCTGTATGTGGTTCCTATAGTTCATGGATCTGTCTTCAACTCGTTTGACATGTTCCTACCTGTTATGTCTTGTATGATCCATCTTTCTGCTCTGCATGTATTTCTGTAAAATAATAGGAATAGGTCCTAGATTCAGTGAAATACAAATTTGGTGTTAGTTGAACATTTCTTCATTTTCATTTCGTTAGACGTTGTAATTGTTTCTTTATAGTGGTTCTTGATCTCGGGATTCTCTTTAATTCTCTGCTAATATTATGTTCATAGGCTTTGTGAAACTGTTCTGTATGTAGATTAATTCTCTTAGGCTATTTATGATCGAAAAATATGAGAATTTTTTTTTATGCATCAGATAATATACTAATTGAAAGTTGGATTATGGAGAGTTGCTGCCTCATTTGTGTGTCACGTATTATGTGTTTCTTTTAGGGTTCTCTTGGTGGGGGGTTTGTTAAGAAGAAGTTTCTCTCTGTAATCTAAGATTTTGAGTTGTGTGGAAGGCTTTTTCAAGAATCCTTGGACGTTTATTAAATATTGCATTTTATGTGTTCCAAGTGCCCATATTTCTGCTTGAATAGCTTTGTTTGATGGAAGATCCTTTAGAGTTCTGGCGTGATTTGTGGGATCAACAAAACCTTAGAGATATATTTGATTTTTAGTTTTGGTAGCTAAAATCTTACAATCTATAAGCTCTGTCAATTTATCTAATGGTTTGTTTTCTGAGTGTTCCTTTTTTATCTACAACTAAGTTTGCGGAGCATTCATAAGCCTCAGCTCTGTAGCACTCAAAATTCAATGAAGTTTCAGTTAACATAGCTGAGTTGCATTGGAGTGAAATGTGCAACTTCCTCTGCCCTTTTAAGAGTTTAAATTTCCAGCTTTAGTTGTGTGCTAGATGATGCATCTAATAGAAGCACTTTTCATCGAGTTCAGTAAGTTCACACTTTTAGTCATTAATTTTTGCAAAATTGCCACAATAGTGACAGAACTGGTTTTTGATTGAAAGCCATGTACTTGCTATTTTCATTTAACAATTTTTGTGTTTACATTATTTAGTTTGTAAAACATTGACCTGTGGAACTTTTTATGGCAGAAACATCAGGGTCTTGTAACTTGTGTGATATTTCTTGGTTTGATTTGGGATCATGGGGAGGGTAAGAGCAAAGGGAAAGAAGATAATTGCTAACCACGATGATCCTGGGAGCGATGGGAATGAAAAGATTCCTGCGCAGAAGAGAAGGGGAAGACCACAAAAATCACTGAAAGATGAGATAGATGATGTTGAAGCTCAAAAAGTGGAAGATGAAGACACTGAAGACAGTATTGGGCTACCCAATAAAGACACCACTAATAAGGCAGGGACAAAACGGAAAAAGAATGCCCAAACAATGGAGAAAGTCGACTCTGCGAAGGAGAATGGAAATGGAAGCAAATCAGGCATTGTGGAGAATGGAAATGGAAGCAAATCAAGCACTGAGGAGACGGTCAAATCGAATGGCTTCCGTCATAGTGGAAACAGGCGGAAGAGCAAGCCTCATCGAGCAGCTGAGGCAGTTGTGGAGTGCAACTGAGAAAGTGAGTAACCTCTCAAACATACATTTGTGGAAGATCTTCTGTTGTTCCACTTATTGCTTGTCATTTTGGCACCTTTTATTTTGTAACCTCTTAGATTTTGGATCTTCAGTGTTGCCATAGTGTGTGAGACATCATACCTTGAGGCAACAATGATTGGTATTTGCTTTAATTGTTTCGAGAAATCCACTTTTAGGGATCTCTAATTCAATATTCAACGTTTCTACCTTCAGATTACAACTCTCCTGAAAACGTTAGGTTGTGTTTCTATCATAGTAACCTGGATCATGGTGCGGAACAGATATACTTACGCTATTTTGGGTCACGAGACGATTGGGGAGTACATTTGGGTCGATATTGTGGAAATACACGAAATTATATAGCATTAGTAGTATTCTTCTCAATGAGAATGCTGTTAAAAGAACCAAATGTAAGTGATGAACAAATATATATGCAGAAACGTTGAAGAGGAAAGGTTGCAGGCAAAAAGGAGATTTTGGTATTTGATTTTTACTTTAGAAATGGTGTTGAATATATACATTGTAGCTTGAGAGTGCCTTTTAGCATTTCATTTCATGGTAATACAGGAGAACACTCAAAGATAAGCATCTCTATTAAAGGAAGAGGTTGAATTTATTCGTCACCTTATGTAATCTACCTTAGAACACAGCTTATGGAAATCATCAAAAGATTAAGAGCAAATAAAAAGAAATCCTTCGTCTAAACAAGTCAATAAACTAGAAAGATTCTTTTATTTATGACTTGATTTTCTGCTGAAATATTACTAATATTGCATTCAAGCCAAAACATTGTTCTAGAAAATATATGTATTATACCCTTCACTTCTGGACCTTCAAAATAAAAGGTCGTAGTTTCTTTTTCTAGACCGTAGGATACTAGACTCGATGGAGTAAGAAACCATACATTTAATATTTAAGGTTCTGTTTTGCTCAAATGACATTTTTGTTGTTGTGCCATTTCTTTTACGCAACACAAAAATTAGATTAATAGAAGCCTTGAGATAATTTAACCTTGCATAATACGTGGCAAAATAAAAATTTGAAAGAAAAATAAAGTCTAATTGATAAATGATGCAGGATTAGGAGGAGGAGGGACTTGAATTGATCCTTCAAGCATGTGCATCACCCTCTTCATTTGAGGCCTCAATGTTGGATCTTCCTGTATGCACCACATTGCTACCATAACCAGCTTCTCGAATACTTTGATTTCGTTCTTCGCCTCCTCATCGCGAGCAACCATCATATCCAATCTCCCTTCTTTGTAACAATCATAAGCCCAATCCGCAAGAATCACCTCTTCTTCATCTCCAGCAGAATCCGCTTCATAATTCCTTCTGCAACATAATAACTCCAACAACATGATCCCATAACTGTAAATGTCCACCTTGGCTGTTATAGCCATGTTCCGAAACCATTCTGGAGCCACGTACCCTCTCGTTCCCCTTATCCCCGTTGTGGTCCCCGTCTGATCGGGCCTCAAAAGCTTGGCCAACCCGAAATCAGATATTTTTGGGGTATGGTTATCATCTAATAGTACATTTTGAGGCTTTATGTCACAGTGTATGATCTGCGCGCTACACTCTTCGTGCAAATAGCAAAGGGCTCTAGCTACACCGAAGGCAATCTGCAATCTTCTATACCAGTTAGGCTTTGGTGATTCACCAAATAACAAGTCCGCCAAAGAACCATTGCTCATGAATTCGTATACCAGAAGCTTGTTTTCTCCCTCGTCACAATAACCGAGCAATTGCACCAGATTTTTGTGATTGGTTCTGCTGATTGAGCTAACTTCTGCTTTGAATTCCTGCTCAGCTGCTTCAGCTATTTTATCCAGCTTCTTAACTGCAATAACTTTCTCGTTTAGAGTCCCTCGGAACACAGTCGAGCAGGCACCGGTCCCCAGCTTTTCTTTGAATCCACTCGTTGCTTCTTCCAGCTCTTTGAAACTGAAACTTGTTATGCACACGCCTGGAAATGCCCCAGTCTTGTTTGGTTTCCTTCGTTTGAAGTGATACACGAGCAACGCCATAGATGTGAGGAGCAGCAGGTTGAGAAATGCTGAGCTGCCTAACAGAACTGACCCTGCTACGATGAGACCCGAACGGTCACTCCGATTTGAAGAATTAATCTTACTCTCCGTCGTCCTGTTTTCTCTCCTTATCTTCAGCATAGCCTTCACCCCTTGGCTATACCCGAGCCTCCCGTTAGAAAGAGGGGTGTTCTTCAAGACGCAGAGTTGTTGTACTTGTACATAAGCAGCAACATCACAATAACAATCAGCAAGGCAGGCCTGTCGACACGCATCCTCAGTGAACGGAATAAGAGCAGCATAATCAGAATAAGGCCAGTCCGTATTAGGAATGTCATTCAATTCAAAAAGATCCCCCTCTGAACCTTTATCACAACTCTGAGGAACAAAATCCTGTTTGCATCCACCTATCGGGTCTTTCGGGTCGACCCACGAGTAGCCAGTCGGGCAGCTACATACCGGCCTCTGCTCACCTGTTCTCAATGAGCACAGAGCATTGAACCCACAAGCACCTCCTCTAATTTGTTGTGGACCATTGATACCCACCCTTGAAATTTGAACAAGACTCTCACATATGTCTGCAGGGTAGAAGACATTAACAGACCACCCCATTGCCCTCCCACCCGTCGAATTCGAAAACTTGGGACGCAAGTAATGCCTCAACACTCCATCATATTCAAGACTCAATCGGTGGTAAAATAGCCCTGTTGAAGCTCCATTAGAGGACAGATTACTGACTATAGTACTTTCATTCCTGGAGACGACGTAGATGCTTCCAGATTGGTTAAAGATCAAGCGGAAGCCTGAGCCATTAGTCCCCGCGGACCAGTAAGCAAAAATGGTATCATCCAGGGGAAAGTTTCTCGTGAGAAGCTCGAGATTTCCATCACTGTTCAGCGTCAGCTTGAACCTTCCCCTGCTGTAGTTTTCCCCGGAGAAGCTGGAGGTTAGACTAACGCCCTGACTCAGTATCTGAGACGGTAACAGCGTGTCAGTAGGCTCGTCGAAACTCTGCCACATGATAGAAGAAGTATTAGAAGCCAATACAAAGTCACCTGAATCAAGCATGGCAGCATATGCCACGCCTGATCTGCCCTGATTAGCTGCCCAAATCACTTGGCCTTGAGGATCATTCAACTGCAATCTCCCATCTGAAAGGAGTTGGATTCTTGATCCCTGAGGGGCCAGATTTTCGCGGTTTGCAGACCAGACTATGGTTTTTTCCGGTATTTCGTCGAACCAGATGGCCAGCAAGTAGCCTCCCGGCGAAACCTGACGGAATCCAAAAGCGAATTCGCCGGACGGCGACAGCCAGGTGGTGTTATTTGCATGGTCTGCAGCAATGGATGCACCCAGAGATACGTTGCGGTATGCAGCTGGTTGAGCAGTGCATGAATTTGATTGCATAATAAGTACAGCCATCATTATGATAAAAATAGACATTATTTCACGACTCTGTTTTTATTTTTCCCTTCAAACCAAAGAAGTTATATTATGGAGATTATTTTTTTAATAGTATGAAATCAAGTGGCACAACGCGCTCAACTATAAAAATAAATGAGTATCATGAAAAAACGTAGTAGAAAACCAAGTCTTTGTAGGGTAGATTTGACAAAGTCCTCTCATTTTACCTACCGTAGCAGAATGGTCTTGGTCTAATTTGAGATTTTCAAATGCAGTGGGACAATGATCTGATGACCAGGGTGAAAATATCCGATAGTTCTCCGTTATATCTACGATATATCCATTTTTTATAGTCACTGATATTCAATATTGATTAGAAATGATATTTTTATAATATTTATTAAAATAATAAAAAATCCGGTAAATATCGGTCTATAATATCAATATCGGTTATTTTTTCCACAATTTGAACTAAATATTGTTAGATATTGAGAAAATATCGATGAATTTTGAAAAGAACTCCAGAAAATAGTGTATATGTATAATTTTGTCACAACTGTAAAATTTATTCAAATTCTTTTGTTAAATTTATGTATTAAATGTTTGCTCTTAAATTTTTAAATTTTTTAAATTTACCGATATCGATATTCGATATATCCATCGATATTTTTTTACATAAATTTAAAACCTCGATATTTCCATCGACACTAATATTTTCAACCATGCTGATGACCTGGTAGTTACGCCAGATATTTTCTTTAAAAAAATTTCTTTTTAATTTTTTGGAAATAAAATAAATATCTATAAATAAACAATTACTCTCTCCGTTATAATTTTGTTTATCCCAAATAAATGACATAATAATTAATAAAAGAGTTGTCTTTTTATTAAGGGTTAATGAGATTTTTTTTTATAGAAATTGTTTAATTGCGTATTAAATAACTACCTTTTGAAAAATGAGTGATTCTGTTGTGCACAGGGATGCATGGTATGCACCCTTTAGTTTTGACTATTTCTAGATTAATTTTTCTTATGCCCAGAAATTTAAGTTTCATCATCATCCTCGCAATCTGGCCGGCCCACCCCAACCAAGGAACATCGTCTCTGCTGTCTTCATCGCATCAGTCCAGAATCCTACACAAAACATTGAGAGTTCCCATCTCTGTCACCATGATCGAAGCCGTTCTTGCCTTTGCTTCAAACAAAAACTTCAAAACTTAACGCTATGATGTTGCAGAAAAATATTTTCTCCTTTTTCACACTTTTTTTGTACATATTTTAAGAAAGTTTGTTTTATTCACTTTACAATGATTGAATAGATGTTTAATTGATTTTAAAGTGCCGTTTTAAGAGTATTAACGTTGTATGGAGTTTCCATTAATTGGTGTCCTGCAAATAATATTGGGAGGGGTCGAAATAATCATGGGACGAAAAAAGGCCTATATTTCCTAGAGCAACACACAACTCACATGTTGAGCTCATAATCAAGGTTAAAATTGACTAAGTAGTGAACTCTTCACATCATTCTTACACAAGATAGTATGTAATTACAAATCAAAATGTACTTAGTCCACATACCAACACGAATTTCTCTTTAACTAATCATATAATCTTGATTGTTACTTCAGGTGATCTCACGGGAGAGTATATGTTTCCTCTATTATTACCAAATAGCATTCAAGAACTAGATATCCGAGAACAACGATTATAATACCCAAAGAACAACATATAATACCCAAAGAATATTATATAATACTCAAAGAATAATTTATAATACCCAAAGAATAATTTAAAAATAAATAATTAATATATAGATAATACTCAAATAATAATTTATAATACCCAAAAACAATTTATAATACTCAAAGAAAAATATATAATACCCAAATAATTATTTGTAATATCCAAAAAATAATTTATAAATGAATATTTAATAAATAAATAATTAATAAACAACTAATACTCAAAGAACAATTTATAATACCCAAAGAACATCTTATAATACCCAAAAAACATTTTATCATACTCAAAGAATAATTTATAATACACAATAAATAATTTATAAATAAATAAACCCAAACAATAATTTATAATACCTAAAAGAACAATTTATAACACTCAAAGAACAATATATAATATGCAAAGAATAATTTATAGTATCCAAAGAACAATTTATAAATGAATAATTAATATATAAATAATAAACTATTAATACCCAAAGAACATCTTATAATACCCAAAGAATATTTTATAATACCCAAAGAATAATTTATAGCATACAATGAATAATTTATAAATAAATAATTGATGAATGAATAAATACAAAGAATAATTTATAATACCTAAAGAACAAATTATAATATTCAAAGAACAATATATAATACCCAAATAATAATATATAATATCCAAATAACAATTTATAAATGAAAAAATAATAAATAAATAATTAATAAACGAGTAATACTTAAAGAACACCATAAAATATCTTACAATACCTAAAGAATAATTTATAATATCCAAAGAACAATTAAATGATTTTGTATTTTTTTAAAACTTATGAAAAATATCATTTTTAAAGGTAATTTATAATTTATTGATGTTGCATTTTGAATAATTATTTTATAATATCCGAATAACAATGGAGTAATACCCAAGAACAAATCTAAGTAATATTCAAGGACAAGAGTAAATAATACCCCAAAGAACATCTTATAATACCTAAAAAACAATTTAATGATTTTGTTAATAATTTTATTCTTCGGGTATTGTTAATTGTTCTTGGGGTATTGTAAATTATTTTTGGGGTATTTGTAAATTGTTTTTCGGCTATTACTTAAATTTGGTGGCAAGTAGTGAACATCCACACCAATTAAAGCATAAATTTCTAATTTGTTAGTAATTTAATTAACAAATTTAATACCCCAATTACATCAGGTCTCAAGTAGCCTTCAAAGTTTCAATATTAAATCATAATGTCCCTTTCAAATGCTAAATATTTAACATCAATCCGCGTTTAAAGGTCGTCATCATTTGTATATAATAATTGTTCAATCTTAAGTACCCCTAAATTGAACAGAAAACAAGTAATAATAAACTCATGTTTATATGCAGAAAATTATGCCATTTCTGATGGCAAGAGAATAGTTATTGTCACAAAAAATGAAGGTTCTTATTTGACCACCCTTGAAACTTTAGCATGTTTGGATTTAATATTTTTACATCAATTTCTTTTCCATTGTGAATCAGGGGAACAAGGAAGAAGATATGAGGAAATCCTTCTTCAGTTCTTCAGCAAAATCAAGCAAAGGATAGTGGCAGACCAAGCAGCATGGTTATTAGCAGTAGCATGGAAACATCATTCACAAAATATTATTAATGCCCTTAGCAATTATCAATACCCAAAGAACAATTATTAATACCCAAAGAAAAATTTAGTCATACTCCAAGAACAACTCTTTAATACCCAAAAAATAAACTTTGCAATACTAAAAAACAGATTGATATACCCAAAAACACACAGTGCGGCGTGTAATGTGTGTTTCTGGAAAAAACAAATTAAATTTAAAATTAAACTAAAATCAAGGTGCATACTATGCACCCCTGTGAATGCTAGAATTTGCGTTTGAAAATTTACAGTTTATCCCTTGTCCAACAGTTGATGTGTATAAATAAATAAATGATTATTGTCCTAATAAGCATCTACATCAATAAATACTAGTAAACATGATAATTTTTTTTATAATAAACAATTAATTAAATAAATACTATAAAAACTTCTAAATACATATTAATTATAATTCTTAAATCAAAATATTTTATTATATTTTAGACCTAAAAAATAAAGATTTTAAAATATAAAATTAATTAATAAATATTAAATATAAAAAAAATTCAAAATTATACACATTTTCTCAAAAAAAAAAAAAAATTAAATTATACTAAAAAATTAAATAATTTATTTAAATCAGTTCTAAATTTATATAAATATATATTCATGTAAATAATTTTATATTTTTTAAAATATAATAAATTATATATATTTCTTAAAATTATAGAATCTCACATAAAGTTTATGATTCAAAAATACTTCCTCTATCCCAAACTAGTTCTCACACTTTTTTTTTTCAATACGTGAGAAGAATTAAAAAAGAATATGAAGAATATTTAGGGATATATTTCACACTTTTTTGAATTTGTGAGAAAAATATAAAAGAACTATGAAGATTATTTGGCGACTGAGAGTGTATAATTTAAAAATTTAAGATTATATATGTGTAGATTATTTTTAAACGTATGACTTTTAGATTTAAAGTTGTAGTAGATAAATTTAAATACTTTTATTGTATTTTGTATATTTTATATTATTATTTTTAAATATTTCATTTATTTTTGTAAAAAATATTTTTATTTTATATTGTTAATACATATGTATATATAATATATTTATTTATTTAAATATAATAAAATATGTGTGTATTTTTTTACATAATATAACTTTTAGTTTATTATTTTTTAATTTTAATTTATTTTACAAATACTGTGATACCCGAGCTTCTCACTACTCATTGGTATTGATATTTCATGTTTTGTGTGCATTTAAAATTATTTATGTGTTAATTTATAATTGCTTGAACATATTTCATGCGTTAGGTGCACTTTAATTATTATTATGCTATTTATTATTTGAGGGCATTTTATATTATTTATGCGTTATTTGTAATTTTGTGTTATCTATCTTGTTTTAAATTTTGAATTATTTGTACGCTTTACATGTCTAGTAATGAAGAAGTCAAGTATAATTTATTTAGATTTTATTGAAATAATTATTGATTTACAAATATTAGAAATGAAATCGCTACACTAGTTCCTTTATGTTATTTATGAAAATATGTTTATTTATTAGATTAATTATTGAGACAATAGTATTGAAGGATGCGAACTTTAATTTATTATCATGACATTTACTATTTGAGTACATTTTATATTACTCATATGTTAATTGTGACATCATGATAATTATTTTACTTTTGAATGTTAAATTATTTATCGAATTGGTATATGTCTTTATTTGTTTATTAATGAAAAAACTCTAGTTTAATTTATTTGAGACTTTTGTATGAAATAAATGTG
>JAPKLY010000296.1:483211-514875 GCA_026898435.1 Prunella vulgaris
ATTTGACGGGGAGGGATACTTCCTGGTGGACATAAGGGGCGCGATGGGGGGACCCTTGTTGGGCTACAAGAGGGTGGTCCTCACGTCGGGTCATACTTATAGTGGCCACTTGATTATATATACATTTATTGGAGCTTTGTGCTCGTGCTGGTGCTGGTGCATAACAGTGTGTCAGGGGCCCTTAATAAGTATTTCAGAAATAAATTGATGTTTTCAAATGGGAGTGCATTGTGCATGGGAAGGATTTTTGAGTGAAACTTCACATCATGCATGATTTCTGCTTACTGAGATTTATAAATCTCACGTAGTTTATGCATTGTAGGTGACCTTGATGATATGTGATCTGATGATGAAACTGGAGTAGTTGCGACGCTTTTGCAGGCTTTTGAGTTGCGGTGTACATAGATGACGACCTGCGGGCAGGACTGTGGCTTATTTTGCTTCTGTTGTAGTATATTGTGTTGGTTTTAAACTTTTATTGTATCATATTGTAAAATTATGTATTTTGTTGTATGGTTTTGGAGGTGACGTAGTTTGTGTATGGTTTGAAACTACCTTTGTGAATGTAAACAAGTTGTTGGGTTTGATATAGTGTATGTTGAAGAAAAAAGAGTATAGCCGGTTTTCAGGTCGAGTTTTATTTAAAGAGGTCGTATGTTTGTGTGTGATAAGTGTGGTCGTGTCAAATACATTCAAACTTTTAAATTTTAAAAAAATGATTAATCTTTTTTAAAATTATATGTATTATTTATTTAGTTTTATATTATAATATTAATAATTTTGTTTATAATTTTTAGATATTTAATGATATAAATGTGTTGGTCCTGTAATAATGGAGATGATATTGTGAAGAAGCAACAATTAATCAAGCAGGATTAACACTGAACAAATGATAAAGACACCGAGATTTGCCTAGTCCTTATATTGCAAGGACTAGGACTTTACAAGGAGGCTGTAATTAATAAGCTAATGAAGATGTTACAGATTACAATCAGAGTGCAGGACAAAATTCAGGTGAGGAATTATACGTTGTTGCGTAAATTTTGTGTATCTATATGCTGTTGTGATTATAATCAAAAGTAAGAACTAAATGAACAAGAAAATTTGTTAATCCAGTCGTCACAAGGACTACATCTGGGGGCTACCAAACCAGGAGATCATCACTGCAGAATATCATTAGGTTACAATAATCACGGATACAATGTATATAAGGGAATATAACTCTAGCTAAACCCTAAAGCCAATTTGGCCAAAGGCCCAATGGGCTTAGCTAATTATCAATGTCCACTATATCTAATAATATTTTATAACACTCCCCCTTGGACATTTTAATTGTAATTTGGAAGAATACAATAGTTAAAGGGATGAGTACAACCATTGATCTTTGAGATCCAATCTTCAGGATTGTTTTGAAGTTGATACTCCCCCTGAAGTTAACAATCTTCTAAGTCGACGCATCTCAATCCCATGAACATACTTTTGAAAAGTAGATGTAGGAAGTGATTTAGTGAACAAATCTGCAAGATTGTCACTTGAGCGTATTTGTTGTACTGTAATCTTACCACTCTTCTGGAGTTCGTAAGGATAAAAGAATTTAGGGGAAATGTGTTTTGTCAAGTTTTTTTTGACATAGCCATTACTCATTTGAGCAGTATAGGCAGCATTATCTACATGAATTATAGTAGGATTTATGTCATTTAAAGGGATACTACACGAATCGTAAATGTGTTTTACTAAAGATTTTAACCAAACACATTCTCGTGCAGTGTCATACAAAATTATAATCTCTGAGTGGTTTGAAGAGGTGGTCACCATAGTTTGTTTAACAGATCTCCATGAGATGGTTGTACCACCAGTTTGATATTTGGCATTGTGGGGATCAGACATATAGCCAACATATAAATATCCTACCAGTGTTTTGTCTTGGTTTCTATGATAAAATAAACCAAGAATTTTTGAACCTCGAAGATACTTTAATATATGTTTAACATCATATCAATGTCTCCTTGTAAGAAAGACACTGAATCTTGCAAGTAAATTTATTGCAAAAACGACATTCGGTCTACTGCAGTTTGCAAGATAAAGCAGTGCACCAATCGCACTAAGATAAGGAACTTCAGGTCCTAATAGCTCTTCGGTATCTTCTTTAGGTCTAAATGGTTCCTTTTCCACTTCGAGGGAACGGACAACCATTGGTGTACTTAGTGGATGAGATTTATCCATGTTGAATCTCTCCAACACTTTCTTTAAGTTGGTTGACTGGTGTATATAGATTCCTTCAGGGAAATGCTCGATCTACAGGCCGAGACAAAACTTGGTTTTATATAAGATTTTTTATTTTGAATTTAACTTTAAAGATTGAGCTAGCTTCTTCAACCTTTTTCCTTCTTGTTGGTCCCTTAAGTGGTCAAGGTCTAGAGGGGGGGGGAGGGGGCGTGAATAGACCTTGAGTCAAAATCAAATTTTCAAACTTTTCAAAAGAGGGAATTATAGAACCTTACAGTAGACTCTATAAGTTTAAGAAACAACAAGTCTACAAGAGTTTTAAAACAGGACCACAAAGGTTACAACTGTGGACTTGAGAACTCTACAGCTGCAGAGTTTAAAACTTGCAACAAAAAAGAATAACTTGTAGACAAGAAATCAGAGGGATTCTCACAATTGAAATTGTATTGAGAATACTCTAATGTGCAGCAGAAATAAGTGAGTGTTAATGAAAAACAATATAACCAAACTTAACAGCTGAGTGACTTAAAGAAGTTTACAGCTGTAGAGTCAGTTTCTGTGAAAACCACAAAGTTTTATGCACTTGATTTTCAAAAGAATGATGAATGTAACAGATAAATTAAATATGCAATACAGGAATATAAATGACAGAAAGTAAATAGACCAAATTTATAGTGGTTCAGTGTCTATAAAAAGACCACCTACATCCACTGTTACACCACTCAGGTGCCAAATTCACTAAGATGAGATCACTTAGATCAATACAAGTAGTTCCCCCTTAGAACTAGGTTCACTCAGATTCCTATTCTAACAAGAGATTAAACTACCCTATTCACTCAGAATACAACTCACAAAGAGTTAAAACAAACCTCACAAAGAGATATCTACACTAAGTAGAAATTTAAAATAGGTGAGGGAACAACAAAAAAAGGTGTGATTCTTTCTAAGAAAATCCTAACCAACTATCCTATGAATCACAAAGAAAGATAAAATAATAAAGCTCTCAGTAAGTATGTTGGCTGTAGACTTGCTTAGGCAGAATGCTTGTATGCTCAGGGTTGTTGTTGTTGCTTCCTCTGAAGACTTCTTCTATTTATAGATTGAGTGGTGTTAGTTATCCGTGGGGAATTTCAAATTTGAAATCCGGATAAGGCTCCTCTCTCTCTATTGGCATGTGTGAAGTGGTCCTCATCCTTCACACTGGATAGTACTGAGTGTACTATTGTCTTTTTCTTCAGAATTCTGGCTGTCTTCAAATTAAACTTCATTATCCTCCAGATTTCTTTAGAAATAATCTCCACTTAGGTACATTTTAGTGAGTGCATGAGAGCTACACTAATTGTGCTTAAAGGTCTTCATAATCTTCAAATAAATCTTTGACTTGTACTATCTCTTCAAACGGTCCTTTCAGCTGTAGGGTCTTCAACCTTGCAGCTATAGAGTCCTGTAAATACAAAAATCGGCTGTAGAAAAACCTTACAGCTGTAGGGTTATGTCTGGCTATAGAATGATAAAGTATACAGCTGCAGACTTCACTTACAACTTTAGATTTCAAAACCAATTTCCATAGAACAAGTGTTAGATCAAATTATCTGATTAAGCATATTACTATGCACACATCAAAATCTAAACCAAGGTACTTAGCAATTTCCCCCTATTTTGATGTTGGCAAAAGACATCAACAAAACAGGTAACAAAGACAATAAGATATTGTCCCCAAGAACAGAATAAAACAGAACAGAAAAGCAAGAAAACATTTAAATCAACAGAAGGACAAGCTGCATAAATAAAAGAGGTCAAGATACAGCTTACAGACTGTAATTAGACTAAAAACTAAAAAGTTTTAGTGTCTAATCTATAACAATGTCTTCATCTCCTTCTCTGTTTAGGATCAGCATCTTCTTCTTCATCATCCTCATCATCAGATTCATCGGATTCATCTTGAGGCTTGAAAATTCCTTGCTCTGTCAGTTTCATGTTCTTTTCATCCTCTTCAATATATTTCATCAGCATCATGTACTCATAGGCTTCAAACTCTTCTTCTTCTTTCCTTGATTTGAACATCTTCTTAGGCATTGGATCTCTCTTCTTCTTCCCACCAAGGAGACGAGCATTATCTCCTCTGTATAAAGATCCATCAGCCTTCAGTGCCTTGAACTTCTGAAATCCGTCCTTCTTGAGTTTGATTTTCTTTATCACAGTGTGCCTGTTGCAGATACTCAGAAATTCTTCCCAAAGTATATCGAATTCAGTCTTCATCTCTTTCTATTTCTCAGCTTCCTCATTTTAATTGTTCTTCAGCAGGTATCATGCTCAAGGGTTGAACATTCAGGGGTTGAGCAGTGACAACAACTGTATATTCCTCAGAGTTTTTCTATCTTTGTTTCTCTTTCTCTTCTTTTTCCTTTTCTTCCTTCTCCTTCTTCCTTTCCCGTGACTCTTTCACAGTCTTTTCCCAATAACCCAAAGGGTTTTGAGCTGTAGGAGCTGTAGGTTTCTTTTGAGCTGTAGATTTAGGGAGCTATATAATCTTGCTTCCTTTAGAGTTTCCCTTCATCTGTTCCGGTTGAGTTCTTTCTTCTGACTGTTCTCCCAGTCTCATGGAAAAATCTTTTGATTTGACAGCTTCATATTCCATTGCAAAAGATTTTCCAATGTGCTTAACATTCTCCAAAATGTCTTCAGTGACCTTATCTCCTTCTTTGATTTCTTTCTGAAACTTACTTTCCCCCTTTTTGCCAATATCAATGTGTGACAAAATGGTATTGAGTTTACTCATAAGGGCAGCCTTCATGACTTCATTTCCATTGATCATCCTTGTCATCTCATTCTTCATGCTTTTCACTTCAATCTTCAAATTGAAAGCTTCTTCTTTCATCAAGTTAATATCTGACTGTAGAGATGTAATTTCTCTTGTCTTCTGATTGATATCCTTCCTTATTAATTTATTCTGAGCCAGTAAGCTATCTACAACAGCTTTGAAATTCTTTTCAAGTACTCTCTTTTCTTCCATACTTCTTTCTTCAAATTTCTTCACCAACTCCTCCATTCCTTTCTTCACATTTTGAGATATAATAGCATCAGGAACTCTTTTAACTTGTTTGATGATCTCTGCTTCAATTCCTTTGAGTGATTACTCCATATTTTTCAATTGAGATACGACCTCTTTAGGTGTCATCTGTGGAATTGAATAACTATCCTCTTCTTCAAAATCTCCTTCTCCAATTACCAACTCCTTACCCTTGGTAATCTTTTGAGCTTTAGAAGGTACCAACTCTACAGCTGTAGAGTCTTCAGTGGTAGCCTTCCTCTTGCTAGGAGTTATGACAAGCTCTGTCTTCTCTATAGAGAATTCAGCCATATAATCATCTATGTTCTCTATATTTTCTCTCTCCAAAGCTGAATAACTCTGCAGGGGAGGGGTGCCTTGTTGATAAATTTCCTCAAGAGTGAACATTGCAGGAGGGGGTTGATTGAAGATACTTGTGATAGGGTTTGACAGGTCCTTAGCACTTTCATCAATTTCCCTAGAAGTATCATCAATGATATGCTCATCAGCTTGAACCTCTTCAGTAGGTTGAACTTCAATTTGCAAGGATTTAGCTTGAGCACCACCCATTGGTGCATCATCATCATTGCCTTCATCATCATCTGGCTTATCCTTAGGCTCTTTGCAAGGTGAATCAGCCTTCTCTGCATCTTTATCTTTCTCTGAATCAGGCTGTTCAATAGCTGTTTCTTCAGTATTCACTGGATCTGCAACACTAGCTCCTGCAGACTCATAAGCCAAAGTAGTTAAGCCCTCAGCTTTAACTACTTGGTGACTTCCTTCACCAGTTCTTTGTGGCAACTCCTCTTCACTTTCTGAGGTCACAACTTCATACTCAGCTTCAGGAAATTCAGCTTCTGGGTCTCTCTCAGACCCCATTGCAACTCTTAAAGCTGCAGCTGCTGAGTTAGTGATTTTCTGTCCTTCAGAGACTTCAGTTACAATTTGCTTTCATTTTCCTTTGTTCTTCCATACTTTCTCAGCAAGAAAATCATCAAGGAAGTTGGGCTTCATCAACTCATTCACATCATTACAATTTGTCCAGTCAACAACCCACTGGAACAAATTCCTTTCTTCAACTGTAAGTTTGTCTAACTCTTCTCTTACAATCTTGCAATCATCAAATTTCTGTCTTTCTTCCTCAAAACCTTCTACCCTTTCAACTGGAACACATGGAGTTGTTCAGTTTCAGGTTCTGGTGCTTTAGTAACTTGTTCTTCAACAGTCTCTTCTTCAGGCTGTACAATTGGCAAGTCTACAGCTGTAGACTTGTCAGCTTCTACTTCTGTAACTTTCTTAGAATGGTGTTTCTTCTGCCTTCTTTCTTTGTCAACTTCATCTTCTAATTCAATGGGTTCATCCAACAATAAAAGTTTTCTCCTTACACTTTTCTTCTTCCTCTCATAATGTTTTAGAGGACTATCAACTGTAACTTTCTTTCCTTCAGTCTTGCTTTTCTTACTTTTCTTGGATTTAGGAGCCATAGGAGCATCCACAGCTCCTCTCTTAAAGTTAGCTTTTCCAATAATTCTATGAACCAAAATAGACTGTCCTTCATGACCATAGAATAAAGAAAATCCTACTTCCTTCAGGATATAGTTTAAGAACAATCCAAATCCTTTGTTCTTTCTAGCTTTCACAACATCATTACCAATATTTCTAAGTAACAATTCTCCTATATTAATCTTAATCTCTTTATCAAAAGCAATCATCAAGTCCCACATAAGAATAGTACCAGTATCATGTGCTCCTGTTCTACATAATAAGCATTTATCAATAGCTTCATATAAATAGACATACTCAACTGCAAGGTCGTTTTTCTTGAATGTCCTCTTTCAGTTTTCAGGAAACGGCTTCTTTGTAGTGAACTTCTTCCAATATTTCTTGTCCTCATCAGCAAAGTTGAGATTATCATGAGAATCACCTCCAATCCTCAAGTGTAAAGCTCTGCATATATCTCTAGCTGTAATGTTGACAATTCTTCCTTGCATCTTCACAGAAAGTGTCTTCCTCTCAACATTTGCATCAACATTTTTATGAAACTCATGTACTATCTTGTCATCATAAGCTCCTGGATTGTGGATGAGACAGTAATGAATCCCTTGATTCACAATGTGTCTTACAACACTTTCCATAGCATCAGTGGGGTGCTTCCTCTGTATTTCATTAAAATCAAACAAAGCTCCGAAAATAACTTTCATTTCCATGTCGATTGGTTTCAGAGAGTGAGGGATAGAGAGTGTATAAAGTTTCAGGGGGTCTGAATGTAAAAGTGAGATATAAAAGGATGAAGGGTCCTTTAAATACCTTTCCTTAAACAAACATTTTAGACAAAGCAGGGGTATAACGGTCTTTGACCTAAAATTTATGAGTTTTTGAATTCTGAACCAAAACTTATAATTAAGTTTGTCCAAAATATAACTCACATAGAATTTAATTCTATTTAAAAGTGTTACACAAATTCAAACATTTTATTAATTAGAATGCTGAATAAATCCAAAATATCTGTCACTTAGTACTGACATTTCTAAAATTTTAGTGCTCCATTTAATTTTCAGAATTGTACAAAGTACTGTAAATTCCCTAAGTTTGCAGTTGACAATTTTAGAATTTGGAAATCTGTAGTTGTGAGGAATTTGCAGTTTAGAATTAAGTCTACAGCTGTAGAGTTAGCATCTCTGCAGTTGAATGACTTTGCAGCTGCAAATTTCCTTTTCAATGAGTTTCCAATTTTCTAGGTTTGTCTTTGCAATTTAGTGATTTTCACAAATTCTTCTTACAATTCTAACATTCCCAAATTACCTCTCAAGATTGAAAATCTTGATTCACACAAAGGTTTAGTGAAAATATCAGCAAGATTCAAATCAGTATGAATCTTGTCATTTTCACATCATTTCTTTCAACATGATCTCTTGTGAAATGATGCCTTACATCTATGTGTTTTGATCTAGAGTGTAAAACTGGATTTTGTGTAATAGCAATAGCACTTGTATTGTCACAGAATATAGTTGTTTCCCTTGCATCAATCCCATAGTCTTGTATTTGATATTGCATCCATAAGATCTGTGCACAACAACTTCCAGCAGCAATATATTCTGCCTCAGCTGTAGAGAGAGCAATAGAATTTTGCTTCTTACTTTGCCATGCCACCAATCTTTCACCTAGGAATTAACAAATCCCACTAGTACTCTTCCTATCAATCTTGCAACCTGCAAAATCTGAGTCAGTGTAACAAATGAGTTCAATTCCTCCTTCTTTAGGATACCATAATCCTGATTTTGTGTGGATTTGACATATTTGATGATCTTCTTTACAACATTTAAGTGTGATTCCTTAGAATTAACTTGGAATCTAGCACATAAACCTACTGCAAACATGATATCAGGTCTGCTAGCTGTAAGGTATAGCAATGATCCAATTAACCTCCTATATTTGGTTACATCAACACTTTTGCCATTCTAATCTTTGTTAAGACTCACAGAAGGTGTCATATGTATATTGGTAGGCCTAGAGCTGTCCATTCCAAATCTTTTGATAAGCTCTTGAGTATATTTAGCTTGATTTATGAAAATTCCATCTCTTATTTGCTTAACTTGTAATCCCAAAAAGAAATTCAGATTTCTCATCATGCTCATTTCAAATTTCTCAGTTATGAGCTTAGAGAATCTTCTGCATAATTCTTCATTGGTTGAGCCAAAGATTATATCATCAACATAGATTTGAACAAGCAATATGTCATTTCCATTTTGTAATATGAATAAGGTCTTGTCAACCATACCCTTTTTGAATCCATTTTTGATAAGATGATCACATAGGATATCATACCATGCTCTTGGTGCTTGCTTAAGTCCATAAAAGGGCCTTTCTAAGCTTATAAACCATGTCTTCAGCTGTAGATTCCTCAAATCCTGGTGGTTGTTCAACATACACTTCTTCTGATAGTAGACCATTAAGAAATGCACTCTTTACATCCATTTGATAGACTATAAAGTTCATATGTGCAGCATAGGCTAGAAATATTCTTATAGCTTCTAATCTTGCAACTGGGGCAAAAGATTCATCAAAATCTATGCCTTCAGAATGACAATAGCCTTGAGCAATTAGCCTTGCTTTATTTCTGGTCACAATTTCATCTTCATAAAGTTTATTCTTGAACACCCACCTAGTTCCAATCACTTTGTGATTCCTAAGTCTTGGAACAAGTTCCTATACTTGATTTCTCTCAAAACCATTCAATTCTTCCTGCATTGCAATAATCCAATTGACATCTTGCAGTGCTTCATGAATATCAGTAGGTTCTGAAGATGAAAGAAATGTAGCAAACATTGCCTAATGGATCAGTTTTCTGGTCTTTACAGCATCTGATAGGTTTCCAATTACATGCTAAGGGGGGGTGATCTTTCAACCAAATCAAATCTGATTCAGGTTCTAGTCTTTGATCATTGTTCTCTACAGCTGTAGATTCACCTACTGCAGACTCATCAGGTCCTTTTGTTGGTGTTTCTACTTCTGTTTGAACATTTTCATAAACCAGATCTTCAACATTATCTAATAGAGGTAACTCAACTATCACAGTGCCAAAGTCTTTGTTGATCAATTCTACAGGAGTTTTGATCTCAACATACTGCTGTTGACTTGTGACTGTAGAGTTGTCCTCTTTAGAGTCTTCAATACTTTCTTCAGGGGAGCTATGTTGTTCATAAAAAACAACATGATGTGACTCTTCCACAATCATTAATCTCTTGTTATACACTCTGAATGCTTTGCTAAAATTAGAATAACCTTGAAAGATACCTTCATCTGACTTTGAATCAAAAGTCTTGAGGTGTTCTTTCCCATTATTCAGTATGAAGCATTTACATCCAAAGATATGTAGATAAGAGTTATTAGGAGTCCTTCCTATCCAAAACTCATATGGAGTCTTCTTATGATCTTTTAAAATCAAGCATCTATTTTGAGTATAGCATGCAGTGCTTGTTGCTTCTGCCCAAAATTTCTTAGGCAACTTTGCTTCATGTTTGCCTATTCGGTGTCTACGTGCAAGTGTACACGATCGTTATTGTAATAGCAAGCTTAACCAAGTTTATTTTATATTGAACACAGGGAGAGGGGTGATTGTAAGGTAAGATTATTGTTCTGAATTCGAAAACACAAAGCAAGTAAAGGATATAAGGTTTCTATCGTCTGCAAGTGCGTCAAACAAGTAAACTACCTATCACCTTGATTCACAAAGTGAGCAAATTGTGTGAGAGGTGTATTAGTGTATTATCCTATGTTTCATGTGGTGAAGCATCACTTACTCATGCATTGAGGTATTGTACAATCAATAGGCAAACCACTCTAACATGCAAAGGTCTCCCTAAATGCACATAAGAGCCTCTAATTGTCTTTCCAATTCTCTAAGGTAATTCTCACTATCTTAGGAATTTTAACAAACACTTAGTATGCAATGGCCTAATAACAAGAATGTTTAGGAAAATAGCCCAACTCTCGTATGAGACTAAATCCTAATGGCCCATACAATCAATTATGCATATAAGCATTCATACAAACCATCAAAATAGAGAATTGATCATACAACATCTCAAGCATTTATAAGATCAACATAGACACCACACTAATCCATAGGAATCATACACTAACACACAAAGTGATTAGCCCATGGCTATTTTGGTAAATAAAAGAGAAATTGAAGTAACTACAATCATCATTATGCAGGAATTGTAAAAAGTATACAAGAATTTACCTATTACAATGAAATTGAAAAGATACAAGATTACCTCTAGAAGCTAAAAGTTGATCCGACAATAAAATTCAAAAATCAAACGGTAGAATTATCGCTTTACCTATGCTAAGAATGCTGAAGAAGACTGATTGAAGATCTGCATGGTAGATCGAAAGTAATTGTAGAAATCGTAAATGAAATCTAAGAACACCCAATTGGAAACTACCTCTAACTTCTCCTAATCTAGTGAGAGAATATGATGATGTAAGTGAATCTAAGAAAATGATCAAAAGTCCTTCACAAATCTGAGATCAAAAGTGCCATTGCATTATTGACTAAGATGCCCTTCATTAAAATGCGCGAAAATACAAAAATAGCCCTGAAATTTCGGATCTTTTGCACTGCTGTCGCCCAACACCTTCAAGATTGTCGACCAAGCTGGTCGACAGCTTGCTCGACAGAGTGGTATTTTGTCGTACAAGAGCTGGCCGCCTGCCGTCCGAGCTTAGTTGCGTGCTTTGTCGCGCGCGAAGCTTGTCTTTCCAGAGCTCTAGTCACGCGACTCCTGCCTTCTGCTGAAGAGGTTCTGTCGACCGAGACACTTAGTGTCGGTCAATGCGCGACTTCCTCGTTTTTGTCATATCTTGAGCTCTAGAACTCCGATCGACTCGATTCTTATTTCATTGTGACCCTCTCTTCAAGCTCTTCGATATGGAATATTAATTTCTCTATTATGCTCAACTCCAAAATTCAAACTTTTCTCGATCTTGCTCGTTTCTTCCTTGTTTTGCTCATTTTCACCTACAATCACAACTTTCTAGCCAAAAAGGGTTAATAGCACAATTTATATCAAATTAGGGTCAAATATGAACTTCGCATCAAAAGTATATAGAAATGAATGCAAAAATATGCAATTATGACCTTAATCACACCCCCAAACTAGATTGTTGCTTGACCTCGAGCAACGAAGCGATAAGATAGAAGAATAATTGTATGTATTAAGTATCAAGCACAAGATCAATGCCATAGAATCATCGCTCAATATCTAGCAAATCTAAAATACAATATCATCCACTCATCTATCAAAATCAAATCAATGAACACAATATCAAGTCAATGAGTCATGATCCTTTCAAGATAAGTGTTTTCTCTCAACCCTCGAGTGTTTAGGCTCTCTTATTCATCACACAATGATACAGATACTACCAAAAGCTTGGCTCAAGTCTACATTCTCCACCACTTGGAATGACAAATTAATCACACATCAATGAGGACTTTCATAAGGTTATAATGTTGGCTCTTTGGTAGGGAAGGATAGATATGGATAAGAGTGACTAAGTATGATTAGTAAAGCATAGAAAGAATCAAGTAATAGTCATTCACATCTTCATGCAATTGTGCACATTCTTCATGCTCTTCGAAATCACACTTTCGAGATCATTCTTCCCTTTCTTTGCAACTAATAGCCATATTCACAACAAAGGTCAACTTGACCATATTTTCAACAAAAGTCAACTTTTCCTCATACTTTGTAGCACTTGCCTTTTTTTAAAAAATTTCAATCCATGCATAAAATTCTTCATATCTTCCACTTTAGGACACCGTATTCTTCATTGAATCACTAATCTTCCTTCCTTCTTTTCACTCTACTAATCATAGGGACAAGAGAGTTCCAAAAAGGAAGGAAAATGGCTTAAAGTGTGGTTAGCCAAAGGAAAGGTCTAAAGGCACAAAATGGTGAACAATGGATCATAATATCAATGGTAGGCTCATAGGGCAAAGTGGCTCAATATAAATCAAAGAAAATTGCCTCATATCATATCATGTGAAATCAATGTCTAATGTAGTCTCAAATAAGACTAAATCCAAGTTCTAGAGTATTATGCACATGTGTGGAACTCACATCAAAGAATATCATCCGTTCAAGATTGAAACGGGCATATATGACTCAAACCTCACGGGTTATAGGTGATCAAGACTCATATCTTATCTCAAATGCTCAAATCAATGAAATCTCAGGAATCATGAAATCAAAAGTATCAAAGATCAACAAGAATCAAGCAATAAATCCACTATACTAGTCAAGACTATCAACTCATCCACACAACAATAAGCATATCTCATGCATTCACTACCCAAAGCAAGTAACAATATGGCCAAAAATAACAAGCAACACAAGGGCTCATCAATACAATAGGCATCAAAGCATAAAAATACTTCAAAAAATCAATCTAAAAATAGCATTGCCATGAGAATGACGAAACGATCACACCCCCCAAACTTTTTTGGACCAAGGGTCTAAAAAGTTTGGCAAAGAAGTGGAGGCAAGAATCATGCAATGCACAATAAATCAAATACTCAATATCATCATAAGTAATATCCAAGAATCCCAAAGATAAACATCAAGAAAATCAATATCCATCACAACCTACAATCAACCATCTACCAAAGTAATATGAAATCTCACAATCTTAGTACAAGCCCAAATATCATCATGAATAAAAATTAGGAATAAGGATAAGGAAAACAAGATAGGGACGAGAGATAGTTACCCTTCCTTATGAAGTTAGATCGAAATCATCACTTCACGAAGGAAGGTCCCTCGGTGGGTAGGTGAAATGCCTCTCATCAATGTGCCAATTCATTATTGCATTTTGAGCACTTAGCAACTCCTCAATGTTAGCACCCATGGTTGTCATGGTCGATTGCATCGAACTCACATCTCGGCTAATTGTAGCAACATTGGACTTTAGAGTGGTGTAGTTGGCATTTAAGGCGTTCACGTCGGCACAGAGAAGTGAGTAGTCCGACTGATGAGCCGAGACATCGTTCCTAAGAGTAGTCATCTCTTGACCCCAAGCGTTGTAGCTTCCATACCCTCTATCATACTCATCTTCTTCCTCAGCTTGCTCTATATCACTCTCTCTGTGCACACTAGTTCTTCTTGTTGCCCTCTTTGTTACATTCCTCCTCCCTAGATTGAATTCCCGAGCAATGTCGAAGTGCAACAGGCTACTCATGCTCCAATTTTCCTCGTTCTTGATAGAAATGGTTTCATAGTCCACAAGAGGAAATGGAAGTTCAATGGATGGCCGATGTGCTAGACAAAGCTTCTTCTTCCGTCGCACAATCATGTGAATGTCCATCAAGTACCCCAAATCAAGGTATGAAAAATCCTTTCCTTCCTCTCTCGGCTCCCACCCTAAGAATTTTGCTAAGTGAGCAATCATCCCACCAAATGCACAATCTCCCTTGGAAATTACGTAGGATAAATTCTTGCAAAAATAGGCTCCAAAATTAGCCTTCAAGCCCGTAATCATAGAAAAAGGACATAGAGTTCCTCATGTTGCATCTCCTCCGTATCACTCCTAGCGAAGACCGTGTTTGCCAAAATCTTTTGTGCATATATGAGGATGGGGTTACCGATTTGAGTAACCTTTGACTGATAGGCGATAAACTCACTGTCATCATCTTTCACAAGAGCTCTCCAAAACGATTGATCTTGCCCAAACCGTTCCTTTTTGTAGAAGTGACTAGGCGAAACATCCTCTTCGCAACCGAACATTCGGTTTATTTCTTGTGTAGTAAGTGAATGAGCTTTGTTGTCGATATGGAATTGAATCTCTACAGGAATACCACGATTCTCAGTAATTCGAAATGTGCTCAGAAATTCAATATTAAGATTCCTGTACGAGTTGTCGTGGACGTTTAGCAATCCGCTCCATCCTACATTATTGAACAAGCACTCAACATCCTCTCCAAATTTAAGAGGCTCCGTAATCTCTTTGAGGAAATATCTCGAACAATGGAATTCCATATTAACAACTCTTTCGAACTTGACGTAACAACTTGCGTTGATTCCAAATGACATTCCAAACCAAGAGGGTTTGTTACGACAAGTCTTATAACATTTCTCTTCCAGCTCAACAATTCTACCATCCTTCCAACTTGAAATTGCAACAATACACTTACCTTTACTAGACATGGCCTACAAAAGATTTTAAGCATGAGCAAGACATATGTATAATGATCTCAATTATCACATTTCTAGAAGAATTCTACACATGAGCAACGGTAGAACAATTCACTTAAGTCATTATCAACTTCATTCACCAAATAAAATAGATTGAACGTAAAGGGATTAATTCTAGAATCAAGAAAAATCATACCACTCATAGTCATTCTAATATCATATACCAATGAAACTTAAAGTAAGCAAAAATCATAGGTGAATCAACATCATTAACTCAACCTAGCATCAATATACTCATACCCATTATCAATTAGCACAACAATATCATGACATTTCAATTTCAGCATGAAATTCCCTAAAAATTCGTCACTATGCCTACCCCCAAAATTTCAATCCTCGATTAAGCTCATAATAAACAAAATTAGCATGCAATTGAGCTCCCCATGAATTACCCATCAACAATGTAGCATAAATGCATCATCAATTTCATGAAAATTCAAGAAAATCGAAAATCCCCAATTTACATGCTCAAGAACCCTAGATATTCAATTTCAAATTCATGAAAAAACAACCATGAAATTCTTATAAAAGTGCAAGAGATAGGTAGAGGAGAGTGAGTAGCACATACCTGTAGAAGGAATTCGAGTGAGGAGGTGTAGGATTTGAGAAGTAAATATTTTCTTCTCTTCTTTTCTTTCGGCCAATTTTTTTGAGAGAGAGATACAATACTCTTGTGATTAAGTGTGTGTTTGTGTGTGTAAGAGTGTAAAAATGAGTAAAGAGTTAGTGGGCTTACCTTGGAAGTTGTAGTCAAAATTTGACCAAAATTGGTCAAAATCCAGTTTCCCAGACACGACTGTCGACCAAGAACATAAGGATTGTCGACCAAGCTGCTCGACAGCTTGGTCTCGCGAAGTGCCTTTTGTCGCGCAAGACCTTGAGGCTTGTCGCCCAACGCCAGACGCGCGCTTAGTCGCGCGAAGCCTGCCATTCCAGGGGACTTGGTCGCGCGAAGGCAGCCGACCACAATTATGGGTGCTGTCGACCGAGGCCTTCAATTTTCTACTTCGAAAATTTTAATTTTTTACCCTTTTCTCTTGTACTTCTCCTACACAACTTCACTTAACACTCAAAATGTCACAAGAATATCAACAACATGAATCAAATATGGTAGCAAATTAAGGGAATTTAACACGAACACACCCTCCAAACTTTTTCGGATTGTAAATCCTAATAAAGTTTGGAAAAGTGGTAAATTACAAATTTGCTAGCACATAAAACCCATTAATCACAAACTCTCAACTCACAAACCAAGTATTCATCAAGACTATATCAAAAATTCACTCCTCAAACTTTTCCTATTCATATAAGCTCAAAATCAACAAGCAATGATCATAAGAAATTGACCAAAAATACCAAATAACCTCATGCTTCCATTCCAACACAAAAAAATAAAATAAATCAATCAAGTCAAAACTAAAAAACAAAAGAAATAAAGGATACAGATGGGTTGCCTCCCATCTAGCGCTTGGATTTAACGTCCCCTAGCCGGACAACTCTTAAAGGGTCAAGTAACATCAAGATCGATGAGAGTTGAGTGACGTACATCACTAAATTTCCTTTTCCAAAAATATGTCTTCTTCACCTCTTGTTTCACCCCCTTGTCTTCATTCACTTTTTTTTTTCTTTTCAAAAGGATTATCAACATTAGACTCACTCATGAGATCAATTTTTCTTGCCTTGTTATTTTCTTCACTTGCCATATCATCTCGTACAACTTTGTTCATCTCTCCTTCAATCTTCTTTGGGGAACTCTTGGAATTACCATGGATAGAAAAAGTGACTTTCTCACCATTCATTCTAAGAGTAACCTCTCCTTGCTTAATATTAATTAAAGCATCCGACGTAGCAAGAAAAGGTCTCCCAAAAATGATAGGACTCTCAAAATCTTCCTCAATATTTAGCACAACAAAGTCAACGAGATAAACTAACTTACCAATATGAACGACCACATCCTCTATAACTCCTCTTGGTCTTACTTACGAACCATCGGCCATTTGCAAATTCATTTTTGTTGGCTTCAAGTCTTGCAAGCCCAATTCTTTGGCAATAGATAATGGTATCATGTTCACACTTGCTCCCAAATCACACAAGGCCTTCATTTCCTTGCCACCTTTAATATGGCAACTCAATGTGAAACTCCCCGGATCTCTAAGCTTTTGTGGTAAATGATTTAGTATCAACTCACTACACTCATGAGTAAGCTTAACCATTTTCGGTTCATCTGCTTTCTTTTTCTTTTCCAAAGCATCTCTCAAGAACCTTGTATAATTTGGCCTTTCTTCGATAACTTCATGAAAAGGCATCTTTGAGTATAACTTCTTGAAAAGTTCAAATAACTTTTTGAATTGATCATCAAGTTTATCTTTCATTCCTTTTGAAATTTCCACCTTCACATCCTTTTTCACTCTCCCTTCTTCCACCTTTCTTTCCACACCCCATATTTTATCTAACCCCTCAATTTTTTCTTTCTTTTCCTTCTCTTTCTTCATCAACCTATCTTCTACCCCCAAGCTTTTCTCATTACTCTTTACCAATTTCGCATTCTCACAACGAAATACTTCCTCCACCATTTCATCATGAGACATTTTTAAAGGAGAATTCCCTACAACCTCCTTTTCAACCTCCACACACGAAATTGAATTACAATGCTCACGAGGGTTAATTTCGGTTGTAGAAGGGAACTTACCTTTATTCAGTTGTGGGCTTAAAGAAGGAGCAATTTGCCCCATTTGAAATTCCAAGTTCTTGATTTGATTTCCTTGTGAAGCACACAAGTCATCAAACTTCTTGTTCGTCTCACCATTCATCTTTCTAAATTCCACTCTCATATCTTCCATGTTCTTCAAAATCAACGCCAAGGTGTCTTCCACACTCCCCTTACCCTCATTGTTAGGCGGCTTTGACCCCGGATCAATCCCGGGTGGCAATTGGATTGCCACCTTATGATTGGAGTACGAAAAATTCTCATGCCTTCTATTAGGGTTGTAAGGAGGATTTCCTTGATTCGGATACGGACTTCCTTGTTGTCTAAAAGGTGGAGCAACATATGACCTTTGATTATTTTGAAAAGAATTGTTGTATTGAGGATGACCCATATAATTCACTTCTTCTTGAGTAGAAGTAGTAGGAGGAGGAATACTTTCGATAACCCTTACTTGCATAGGAGCTGGAGCTTAGTTTTGGTTTTGGCCTCCATAGACCGAATTTATCACATTTGTCATCTTTTCCTCAAGAAGTGCAACTCGATCACCCGTTCCACTATTAGCTTCTCTTTGGAAAGCATCATTTGCAGCAATGTTCTCGATGATCTCGTTCACTTGACGAACGGTCTTCGTCCAAACCGAGCCGCTGGCACAAGAATTCAAGTAATTCTTGTCTCCTTCATGCAATCCAATGGTGAACGTCAAAAGTATATCTTCATCCCTCAAACTATGTTGAGGACAAGCCAACAACAAGGTTTGGTACCTCTCCCATGCACTAGATATGGTTTCTCTCGCCTTTTGTCGGAAATTCTTTATCTCTTCCTTCGCCTTTAGCATCTTTGATGGAGGGTAGAATTTCTTAAGAAATTGGGAACTCAACTCCTCCCATGTGGCAGCTTTAGGATTCATAGATCGAATCCATGCTTTAGCTCTCCCGGTCAATGTAAAATTGAAGAAATAGAGTTTTTTCTCACTATCCGACACCCCTTTGTACTTGATTGTGTCACATATCTCTCCATGAAGTTATTAAGGTGAGCATTTGTGTCTTCTCGATCACTCGATCCTTCGAACGGAGACTCCTTTAGCAACTTCAAAAGATTCCTATTAAGCTCAAACTTTTCAGCATCAATCGGAGGTCTTTCTATTCCATCATATTGCTCATTAACTCTAGGCTCAAAGTAGTCTCGCAGCAATAGTTCATGGTTTTGCGGTGGGTTTACAATTTGTGGTCTTTGGTGTTGAGGTGGTGGTGGATAGGGATAGTATGGGTAATTATGTGGTGGTGGTGGGTAGTATGGTTGGTTAATTGGGTAATTTGGGTAATTGGGATATTGAGGTGGGAAGTAAGGTTGATTTGGTGGTGGATAAGGTGGGTATTGGTGTGGAATAGGTTGTGGTTGTGGTTGGAACAAAACCTCTCTATGAGCAAAATTCTCATCTCCTTGATGTACTTGTCCTCTCAAAGGTTCTTTTTCTCTTGTCTCATCTCGTGCTTCATTCATATTATTCTCCATGTTGATTTGATTCAAACGAGCTTCTTTTCTTCTTCTTCTTAGGCTATTCTCAAGATCCGATTCAAAGGGTAGAAGATCTCCCCCTTGACTTCTTGTGTGCGTATACCTAAAAAGAATCAAGTATCAAAACTTCTCACACAAAATAATACAAAATCGAAAACAAGATCAAAAATCAAACAACCAAACAAACTTGCCGTCTTCCCGGTAACGGCTCCAAAAACTTGTTTGCCTATTCGGTGTCTACGTGCAAGTGTACACGATCGTTATTGTAATAGCAAGCTTAACCAAGTTTATTTTATATCGAACACAGGGAGAGGGGTAATTGTAAGGTAAGATTATTGTTCCGAATTCGAAAACACAAAGCAAGTAAAGGATATAAGGTATATATCGTCTACAAGTGCGTCAAACAAGTAAACTACATATCACCTTGATTCACAAAGTGAGCATATTGTGTGAAAGATGTATTAGTGTACTATCCTATGTTTCATGTGGTGAAGCATCACTTACTCATGCATTGAGGTATTGTACAATCAATGGGCAAGCCACTCTAACATGCAAAGGTCTCCCTAAATGCACATAAGAGCCTCTAATTGTCTTTCCAATTCTCTAAGGTAATTCTCACTATCTTAGGAATTTTAACAAACACTTAGTATGCAATGGCCTAATAACAAGAATGTTTAGGAAAATAGCCCAACTCTCGTATGAGACTAAATCCTAATGGCCCATACAATCAACTATGCATATAAGCATTCATACAAACCATCAAAATAGAGAATTGATCATACAACATCTCAAGCATTTATAAGATCAACATAGACACCACACTAATCCATAGGAATCATACACTAACACACAAAGTGATTAGCCCATGGCTATTTTGGTAAACAAAAGAGAAATTGAAGTAACTACAATCATCATTATGCAGGAATTGTAAAGAGTATACAAGAATTTACCTATTACAATGAAATTGAAAAGATACAAGATTACCTCTAGAAGCTAAAAGTTGATCCGACAATAGAATTCAAAAATCAAATGGTAGAATTGTCGCTTTAGCTATGCTAAGAATACTGGAGAAGACAGATTGAAGATCTGTACGGTAGATCGAAAGTAATTGTAGAAATCGTAAATGAAATCTAAGAACACCCAATTGGAAACTACCTCTAACTTCTCCTAATCTAGTGAGAGAATATGATGATGTAAGTGAATCTAAGAAAATGATCAAAAGTCCTTTGCGAATCTGAGATGGAAGTATATATAGTGTCATTGCATTATTGACTAAGATGCCCTTCATTAAAATGCGCGAAAATACGAAAATAGCCCTGAAATTTCGGATCTTTTGCACTGCTGTCGACCAAGCTGGTCGACAGCTTGCTCGACAGAGTGGTATTTTGTCGCACAACAGCTGGCCGCCTGCCGTCCAAGCTTGGTCACGCGCTTAGTCGCACGAAGCCTGTCTTTCCAGAGCTCTAGTCGCGCGACTCCTGCCTTCTGCTGAAGAGGTTTAGTCGACCGAGACACTTAGTGTCGGTCGATGCACGACTTCCTCGTTTTTGTTATATCTTGAGCTCTAGAACTCCTATCGACTCAATTCTTCTTTCGTTGTGACCCTCTCTTCAAGCTCTTCGACGTGGAATATTAATATCTCCATTATGCTCAACTCCAAAATTCAAACTTTTCTCGATCTTGCTCGTTTATTCCTTGTTTTGCTCATTTTCACCTATAATCATAACTTTCTAGCCAAAAAGGGTTAATAGCACAATTTATACCATATTAGGGTCAAATATGAACATAAGCGCATCAAAAGCATATAGAAATGAAAGCAAAAACATGCAATTATGACCTTAATCACTTCAACAATCATTGTTCCGGCTGCTTTCTTGAGTGTTCTATTCATCCTTTCTACAACTCCATTCTGCTGTGGGGTTCTAGCTGTAGAGTATTCATGCATTATGCCATATATTGAACTATACTCTTCAATGACTTGATTTGTGAATTATGTTCCTCTATCTGATATGATCTTCACAATCTTCAAGTTCTTTTCATTCTGAATCCTTCTCAATAATTCTGGTAGCTTCTGTAGAGTTTTACTCTTCTTTCTAAGAAACACAGTCTAAGAAAATCTTGAGTAATCATCTACTACAACCAAAGTGTCCAAAAAGATCCATATGCAGTAATTCAAGTGTCCTTTAAGTGCTTGGGTGTGTTTGGCTCTTGAAAGTCTTCTTGATTTGTTTCCCTTTAACACAAACATGACATTGGTGTTCCTTTATGAACTTAGTGTTTGGTAGACCTCTTACAAGTCTATTATTCTCAAGTTCATTCATGGTTTTGAAGAATGTTGGTCAAACAAATCTTGAGGCTCAAGCTGATGAGCAAATTGTTGAGGATACTTCTAAGGAGATTGATGAGAATGCTAAGGATATGTCAAACCCCTTCACAAGCATTTTCAATCAACCTCCTCTTGCAATGTTTACTCTAGAAGAGATTTATCAACAAGGAACTCCTCCCCTGCATTGTTATTCAGCTCTTGAAAGAGAAAATGTTGAAAATATGGATTATTATATTGCTGATTTCTCTACAGATAAAATCGAAGTGGTTATTACTCCTAGCAAGAGGAAGGCTTCCACTGAAGACTCTACAGCTGTAGAGTTGGTGCCTTCTAAAGCTCAGAAAGTCACAAAAGGAAAGGAGTTGGTGATAAGAGAAGGAGATTCTGAGGAAGAGGACAGTGATTCAAATCCAAGGATGACACCTAAAGAGGTTGTATGCCAACTGAAGAATGTGGAGGAATCATTGAAAGGAATTGAGGCAGAAATCTTAAAACAAGTCAAAATGGTACCTGATACTATCATTTCTCAAAATGTGAAGAGAGGTATGGAAGACTTAGTGAAAAAGTTTGAAGAGAGAAGCCTGGAAGAAAAGAAAATTCTTGAAAAGAATTTCAAAGCTGTTGTGGACAGCTTACTGGCTCAAAATGAATTAATAAGGCTGGATGTCATTCAGAAGACTAGAGAAATTACTAATCTACAGTCTGATATCAATCTAATGAAAGATGACTCTTTCAATTTGAAGGTTGAAGTGAAAAGTATGAAGAATGAAATGACCAAGATGATAACTGGGAATGAAACTCTGAAGAATGATCTTATGAGCAAGCTTAACACCATTTTGTCACACATTGATGTTGGCAAAAAGGGGAAAACAATATTGAAAAAGAAATTAAAGAAGGAGAAAAGGTTAATGAAGATATTCTTGAGAATGTGAAGGATATTGGAAAGTCATGGGCAAAAGAACTTGAAGCTACCAAATCTAAAGATTTATCTATGAGATTGGGAGAACAATTAGAAGAGAGAACTCAATCAGAACAGATGAAGGGAAGCTCCAAAGGAAGCAAGATCATAAAGCTCCCTAAATCAACAGCTCAGAAGAAATCTACAGCTCGTGCATCTAAAAAACCTTTGGGTTATTGGGAACAGACTGTGAAAGAGTCTAGAGAAAGGAAGAAAGAAAAGGAAGAGAAAGAGAAAGAGGAAAAACAGAGAAAGAAAGAGTTGAAGAGTCTACAGCTGTTGTCACTGCTCAATCATTGAATGTTCAACCATTAAGCATGATACCTGCTGAAGATTCTGATGAGAAGGAAAAGCAAATGAGGACTGAGTTTGATAATCTTTGGAAATAATTCTTGAGTATATCCAACAGGCATACAGTCATTAAGAAGATCAAACTCAAGAAGGACAGATTCCAGAAATTCAAGGATATGAAGGTCAATGGATCTTTGTATAAAGGAGACAATGCTCGCCTCCTTGGTGGGAAAATCAAGGCTATTCCATTGTCTAAGAGGCAGTTCAAATCAAAGAAGGAAGACGAAGTATTTGAAGCTTATGAGTACATGATGCTGATGAAATATATTGAAGAAGATGAGAAAAACATGAAGCTAGTGGAGCAAGTAATTCTAAAGCCACAAGATGAATCTGATGATGAAGAAGATGATGCTGATCCCAAGCACGGGAGAAGATGAAGACTCTATTTTAGATTAGACACTAAAACTTTTTAGTTTTTAGTCTAATTGTCTACTGTAAGCTGTATCTTGAACCCCTGTTTATGTTATTGTAGCTTTTTCTTTTGTTGCTTTGCTCTGTTCTGCTTTGTGTTGTTCTTGTTTTGTTCTCATAGACAATATCTTATTGTCATTTTTTCTTGTTTTGTTGTTTGTTTTGCCAACATCAAAATAGAGGGAAATTATTAAGTACCTTGGTTTAGATTTTAGATGTATGCAAAACAATGTGTTTATTTTGGTTATATTGATCTAACACTTGTGCTAAGGAAATTGGTGTTTGAAATTTATAGTTGTAAGTGAAGTCTGCAGCTGTATAGTTGATCATTCTACAGCCAGACATGACCCTACAGATGTAAGGTTTCTCTACAGCCGATTTTTCTTATTTGACAGGACTCTACAACTGCAAGGTTGAAGACTCTACAGTTGCAAAGAACCTTTTGAAGAGACAAGTCAGAGATTAGCTAAAGATATTGAAGACCCTTAAGCATTATTAGTGTAGTTTTCAAGCACTCACTAAAATGAACTTAAGTGGAGGTTATTTTCTTAATTCTGGAGGATAATGGAGATTAGTTGCAAGATAGCCAGAATTCTGAAGAAAAGGACAATAGTACAATCAGTACTATCCTGTGTGAAGGATGAGGACCACTTCACACATGCCAAATGGAGAGAGAGGAGCCTTATCCGGATTTCAAATTTGAATTTCTAACGGATAAGTCACACCACTCAATCTATAAATAGAAGAAGTCCACAGAGGAAGCAACAACAACAACCCTGAGCATACTAGCATTCTGCCTAAGCAAGTCTACAGCCAACAAATTTTCTGAGAGCTTTATTGTTTTTATCCTTTATGATTCATAGGATAGTTGGTTAGGATTTTCTTAGAAAGAATCACACCCTTTTGTCGTTGTTCCCTCACTTGTTTTATATTTCTACTTGTATTGATCGAAGTGATCTCATCTTAGTGAATTTGGCACCTGAGTGGTGTAACAATGGATGTAGGTGGTCTTTTATAGACACTGAACCACTATAAACTTGGTCTATTTACTTTCTGTCATTTAAAATCTTGTTCTGCATATTTTATTTACTTGTTACATTCATCATTCTTTTGAAAATTCGAGTGCATAAAATTTGGGGTTATCACTGAGAAACTAATTCTACTGCTGTAGACTCCTCTAAGTCACTCAGCTGTTAAGTTTGTTTATATTGTTTTTCATTAACACTCACTTATTTTCGGTGCACATTAGAGCATTCTCAATACAATTTTAATTGTGAGAATCCCTCTGATATTTTGTCTACAAGTGATCTTTTATTTTGCAAAGTTTTTGAACTCTGCAGCAGTAGACTTCTTAAGTCCAAAGTTGTAGCCTTTGTGGTCCAGTTTCTAAAACTCTTGTAGACTTGATATTTTTTTTAACTTAAAAGAGACTACTGAAAGGTCTTAGAATCCCTCTTTTTGAAAAGTGTGAAAAATCTAATTTTGGACTCAAGGTCTATTCACCCCCCTCCCCCCCTCTAAACCTTGACCACTTTAAGGGACCAAAAATAAACTTGTTGAAGATGGAATTGTGACCAGAAACAAAGCAAGGCTAGTTGCTCAAGGCTATTGTCAATCTGAAGACATAAATTTTGATGAATTTTTTGTACCAGTTGCAAGATTAAAAGCTATAAGAATATTTTTCGCCTATGCTGCACATATGAACTTTACAGTTTATAAAATGGATGTAAAAAGTGCATTTCTTAATGGTTTACTATTAGAAGAAGTGTATGTTGAACAACCACCAGGACATAAGGAATCTACAGCTGAAGACATGGTTTATAAGCTTAGAAAGGCCCTTTATGGACTTAAGCAATTACCAAGAGCATGGTATGATACTATATCTGATCATCTGATAAAAAATGGATTAAAAATTGGTATGGTTGACAAGACCTTATTCAGATTACCACATGGAAATGACATATTTCTTGTCCAAATATATGTTGATGATATAATCTTTGGCTCAACCAATGAAGAATTATTCAGAAAGTTCTCTAAGCTCATGACTGAGAAATTTGAAATGAGCATGATGGGAAATCTGAATTTCTTTCTGGGATTACAAGTTAAGCAAATGAGAGATGGAATTTTCATCAATCAAGTTAAATATACTCAAGAGCTTATCAAAAGATTTGGAATGGGCAGCTCTAGGCCTACTAATATACCTATGACACCTTCTGTGAGTCTTGACAAAGATGAGAATGGCAAAAGTGTTGATGTAACCAAATATAGGAGATTAATTGGATCATTGTTATACCTTCCAACTAGCAGACCTGATATCATGCTTGCAATAAGTGTATGTGCTAGATTCCAAGTTAATCCTAAGGAATCACACTTGAATGCTGCAAAGAAGATCATCAAATATGTCAAATCCACACAAAATCTAGGATTATGGTATCCTAAAGAAGGAGGAATTGAACTCATTGGTTACACTGACTCAGATTTTGCAGGCTGCACGATTGATAGGAAGAGTAACAGTGGGATTTGTCAATTCCTAGGTGAAAGGTTGGTGACATGGCATAGTAAGAAGCAAAATTCTATTGCTATTTCTACAGCTGAGGCATAATACATTGCTGCTGGAAGCTGTTGTGCACAGATCTTATGGATGCAATATCAATTACAAGACTATGGGATTGATGCAAAAGAAATAACTATATTCCGTGACAATACAAGTGCTATTGCTATTACACATAATCCAGTTTTACAATCTAGATCAAAACACATAGATGTAAGGCATCATTTCATAAGAGATCATGTTGAAAGAAAGGATGTGAAATTGACAAAGATTCATACTGATTTGAATCTTGCTGATATTTTCACTAAACCTTTGTGTGAATCAAGATTTTCAATCTTGAGAGGTAATTTGGGAATGTTAGAAATATAAAAAGACTCTATGAAAATCACTAAATTGCTAAGACAAACCTAGAAAAGTGGAAACTCGTTGAAAAGGAAAATTGCAGCTGCAAAGTCATTCAACTGCAGAGTTGCTAACTCTACAGCTGTGGACTTAGCTCTAAATTGTAAATTCCTCACAACTGCAGATTTCCAAATTCTAAAATTGTCAACTGCAAACTTAGGGAATTTACAGTACTTAGTACAATTCTGAAAATTAAATGGAGCACTACAAATTCAGAAACGTCAGTACTTAGTGACAGACACTTTGGATTTATTTAGCATTTTAAATTATAAAATGTTTGAATTTTGTGACATTTTAAATAGAATTAAATTCTATGTGAGTTATATTTTGGACACACTTAATTACAAGTTTTGGCTCAGAATTCAAAAACTCATAAATGTTAGGTCATAGACTGTTATACCCCTATTTTAAAATGACTGTTTAAGGAAAGTTATTTAAAGGACCCTTCATCCTTTTTATATCTCACTTTTACATTCGAAACCCCTGAAACTTCGTATACTCCCGATCCATCACTCTCAAAATCCAATCAACATGGCAATGAAAGTCATATTTGGAGCTTTGTTTGATTTTGACGAATTACTGAAGAAGCATCCCACTGATGCTATGGAAGATGTTGTTAAACACATAGTGAATCAAGGGATTCATTACTGTCTCACTCACAATCCAGGAGCTTATGATGACAAGATTGTACATGAGTTCTATCAAAATGCTGAAGCTAATGTTGAAAAGAAGACATTTTCAGTAAAGCTACAAGGAAGAAATGTCAAAATTACAGCTGGAGATATATGCAGAGCTTTACACTTGAGCTTTACACTGGAAGAAATTCACTGCAAAGAAGTCATTTCCTAAGAACTGGAAGAGAACATTCAAGAAAAATGACCTTGCAGTTGAGTATGTGTACTTATATGAAGCTATTGATAAATGCTTGTTATGTAGAACTGGTGCTCATGATGCTGGTACTATTCTCATGTGGGATTTAATGATTGCTTTTGATAAAGAAATTAAGATTGATATGGGAGAACTCTTACTTAGAAACATTGGCAATGATGGTGTGAAAACTGGGAAGAATAAGGGATTTGGATTATTTCTGAACTATATTCTGAAGGAAGTAGGATTGTCCTTATTTAATGGTCACGAGTGTCACCCTATTCTACTTCATAGAATCATTGGAAAAGCTAACTTTAAGAGAGGAGCTGTGGATGCTCCAATGGCTCCTAAATCCAAGAAAAGGAAGAAAAACAAGTCTGAAGGAAAGAAACTTACAGTTGTTTGAGGATATTTCTTTAATCCTGGTGGATAATGAAGATTATTTTGAAGACAGCCAGAATTCTAAAGAAAAGGATAATAGTACACTCAGTACTATCCTGTGTGAAGGATGAGGACCACTTCACACATGCTAATCGAGAGAGATGAGCCTTATCCGAATTTCAAATTTGAATTCCCCAATGGATAAGTCACACCACTCAATCTTTAAATAGAAGAAGTTCTCAGAGGAAGCAATAACAACAACCCTGAGCTTACAAGCATTCTGCCTAAGCAAGTCTATAGCCAACATATTTGAAGAGAGCTTTATTGTTTTTATCTTTCTTTGTGATTCATAGGATAGTTGGTTAGGATTTTCTTAGAAAGATTCACACCTTTTGTTGTTGTTCCCTCACCGGTTTTATATTTCTACTTAGTGTAGATATCTGTTTGTAAGGTTTTGTAAACTCTTTGTGAGTTGTATTCTGAGTGAATAGGTTAGTTTAATCTCTTGTTAGAATAGGAGTCTGAGTGAACCTAGTTCTAAGGGGGAACTACTTGTATTGATCTGAGTGATCTCATCTTAGTGAATTTGGCACCTGAGTGGTATAATAGTGGATGTAGCTGGTCTTTTTATAGACACCGAACCACTATAAATTTTTTCTATTTACTTTCTGTCATTTATATTCTTGTTCTGTATATTTAATTTATTTGTTACATTCATCATTATTTGTTACAAGACTTTGTGTTTTTCACAAAGAAAAACTGACTCTACAGCTGTAGACTTCTCTAAGTCACTCAGCAGTTAAGTTTGTTTATATTGTTTTTCATTAACACTCACTTATTTCCGCTGCACATTAGAGTATTCTCAATACACTTTTAAGTGTGAGAATCCCTCTGATCTTTTGTCTACAAGTGATCTTTTATTTGCAAGTTTTTGAACTCTACAGCTGTAGACTTCTCAAGTCCACAGCTGTAACCTTTGTGGTCCTGTTTTAAAACCCTTGTAGACTTGTTGTTTTTGAACTTATAGAGGCTACGGTAAGGTTCTAGAATCCCCTCTTTAGAAAAGTTTGAAAATCTATTTTTGACTCAAGGTCTATTCACCCCTCCCTCTAGAACTTGACCACTTTTAGGGACCAACACTTACCAATAATACTGTGATCCAACAAAGAAATTTTTTGAACCATAAATAATATTTTCGATGAGATTTTAAATTTTCTTAACTAGGGCTACACAGGAATAATTTTGATTAAAATAATATCCACGGGAAAGCAGAGATTTATATATGTTTATATAAACACACACGCATATATATATATATATATATATCATATATATATTGCAAAAAAAACTTATCGGTACGAACAGACGGCGGCTAGAGGAGGACGACGATGGTGGTGATAGAGAGCCACGTGGGCGGCTACTGGTGGAGGTAAAATGGCGGTAAGATGGAATATACATAAATATATACTTACGGACATATATATAGAAGTATAAATTAAATTACACAATTAATAAAGAAAAAAATTAATCTTCTCGGCGGATAGACAATAGCTTGGGAGAGGATGGACCAAATAAAGGCAACAACGGCTATACTAGGCTGTGGACCAGATGGCGATGGAGTTTTATATATAGAGTGCAAGTGGGGCAGCGTTGTACGCTGTTATGTAGAAGAAGGTATGTGAGTTAGGTTAATTAATTAAATGACCTTATATAGCGGTTCAAAATCGGCTTATTAGAGGACTTATATAGTGTGGTTTTGAAACTGCCCTGTAGTTCATATTTTAAATTTTTTTATTATTTTGTGTAAAATTATCTTATGGACCGGTTAGAAATTATTCTATAACAGAATTTCTTTTTTATATGAAGCTATGGAAAGGGTTATTATGAAGATAACCAATCAAGGCCTACACCACTGTCTTTCTCAAATTCCCAATGGGTATGATGACAAGATAGTTCTGGATTGCTACAAGAATGCTGAAGCAGATGTTGAAAGAAAGAAGCTGACAGTTACTTTGCAAGGAAGGGATGTTCGAATCAGTGCAAGAGATATTTGCAGAGCTTTAAGTCTAAGAGATGGAGGAAATTCTCAAGACAACCTCAACTTCTCAGAGGAGGATAAGAAGTACTGGAAGCGGTTCACTGCAAACAAGGCATTTTCAGAGAACTGGAAGCGGACTTTCAAGAAAAAGGACCTAGTCGTAGAGTATGTTTTACTATATGAAGCTATTGATAAATGCTTATTATGTAGAATTGGTGCACATGATATAGGCACAAGATTAATGTGGAATTTGATGATAGCTATTGATAAGGAGATTCATATTGATATAAGAGAGCTACTTTTGAGAAATATTAGCAATGACGTTGTGAAACCAGGAAGAAACAAAGGATTTGGTTTTTCTTAAACTATATCCTTAAAGAAGTAGGTTTCTAATTATGTGATGGGTATGATGTTAGGGTTATACTAGAAAGTATGCTTTTACTTTGTATAACTAAACTGAATCTTTGAGGTTTATCTAAAATAAATCTTTTATCACTATGCTTTAGATAATATGAATGTAATATATTTATTGCAATCCGTTCGAATACAATAGTACAAGTTACACTATAGATAAATGTGATGATCCCCGGATAACTCACAGCAAGATCACATTATCAGTGTCTTGTAACAAGTACTAAATTCACAACCTAGATGAGCGAGGGGTCAAGAAAGCTACCAAAGGAAAGTGTTTCAACTGCGGTGAGAAAGGAAATTGGAGGACGGCCTGTCCCAAGCCAATGTAGGCCGGGAAGAAAGGTAATTCTCTTGCACTTATTGTTGAAACTTGTTTAGCGGCGTATGCTTCTCATTCTTGGGTAGTGGATACAGGAACCACTGATCATGTATGTTTCACTTTACAGGGGTTCTGGAAAACCCGGCAACTTTGTGCGAAAGAGATCCTCATCACATTGGGCGATGCTACGAGGGTAACGGTTGTCGCAGTGGGAGAGGTGCACCTATTTTTTGAAGATAGAGTTTTAGTTTTAAAAGATGATCTTTATGTTCCCAGTTTTAGGAAGAATTAAATTTCGGTTTTTAAATTGTATGTTGATGGATACTCAGTTTCTTTCAATAATATGGTTGTTATTTTTCAAAAGGATGAGTTCATCTGTTCGGGGACATTAGTGAATAAGAGGGCCTTCGGGCCAGGGGGAATAGAGCTAGTGAAGTGTTGGAAATCGTTCACACTGATGTATGTGGGCCAATGTCTATTCAAGCTAGAGGAGGTTTTGAGTATTTCATAACTTTTCACGGATGATTACTCAAGATATGGGTACGTTTACCTTATGCGGCACAAATCGAAAACCTTTGATAGAATGAAAGAGTTTCAATGTCGAGGCCGAGAAACATAGAGGAAAGAGTATCAAGTTCCTACGATCGGATCGTGGGGGCGAATACTCTCACAATGAATTTTTGACCTACTTGTCAAATGAAGGGATGTATCCCAATTGACCGCACCCGGTACCCCTCAACAAAATGGGGTTGCAGAATGATTAGGGTCATAATTGTATCTTTTTGCATCCATTTCTATATGGTTTTGGCTAGAAAATTATGTTTTGTAGTGAAAACGAGCAAAACCGGTGAAAAACGAACAACTTTGAGAAAAGTCTGAAATTCTGGAGTTTAGTCAATTGGTGCAATTGATGTCCCTTGAAGAGATTGAAGAGAGGGTCGCAACGCAAAAAGAGAGTCAATAGGAGTCTTAGAACTCAAGATATGACAAAAACGAGGAAGTCACGCATCGACCGACACTAAGTGTCTTGATAGACAGCACATACACTTGTGCTAGGCAGCCTACGCGCGACCTTATCCTTGGATCGGCAGCCTTGGCGCGCACGGCCGTGCGGGCAGTTTGATAGGAAGGTGGCACGTTGGTGATAGGCAGCGTTACACTTCGCGCGACCAGGATGCCGATCAGTCTGATAGGCAGCCTTCGTGCGACCTGGGTGCCGATCAGTCTGATAGGCAGCCACTCAGTTGGTGATAGGCAGCATTGCTGAAATGTCTAAAATTTCAGGGCTATTTTCGTATTTTTGCGCAATTAATGAATGGCACTTTGGACTAAACATTGTGGGCACTATAAATACCTCAAGGATCAGATTCTCAAGCATTCCATCATTATTC
>JAPKLY010000296.1:522502-557414 GCA_026898435.1 Prunella vulgaris
CGGTGGACAGAGCCTGAGGGCTATATGATGAATGATGAGCCTTTGTGGGTATGAAAAATGTTTTTACAAAAACGATACGTTTGCGTACTACCAATCTGTATAGTTGTGTATAGGTCGCCCACACTGAGAATTCAAATCTCATCCCCCCTATTTATAAATCTTTTTCAGGATATGACGAGGTGGAGTTCGTGCCAGTGGAAGAGTGATACAGTTTCCTGTATTGGTATTTTGTCATGCATCAAAAGAAAAGGAGTTAAGAACGATAACTTTTATTATGACTTTATGAATATGCGAAAGTGAAGAACAGTTATAAAATCTCTGGATGATAATGTATGATAGTTATTTTGTTGTCTATTTTGTGCCAAACTTTTTATAAAGATCCTTGCATATTAAATCATCAAAATTATCTCCGCGTCTTTCATAACAAAAAAATTATCTTTCCGCTGTCTACGTGTTCTTTTAACGAAACACATGCTTCCGCAATCTATTTAATATCATTAAAAGTGTTTCATATTTTCAAAAAAAAAATGGTACGGATTTTCAGTAACTAAGTGACGACCCGGGTTTCCAGAATGACAAAATTACATTTTTGGAAAACTGGGGCGTTACAGACATACAGAGATCTTTTAGTGTTTTATTATACCATGAAGGATCTATTTTATGTCAAATATATATATATATAAGCTGATGGTGGTATACCTAGGAAGACATTATAGTCTCTGAACCACTATAATTCCTTGTGTTTCTTTATTTATTTACGTATTGTCATTGTATTTAATATTCTCTCATTTATATTTTTTGTGACACACATCATTATTTTTAAGCTAGTGCATTTAAAGGAAGAACTCAGAATATACAGTTGTGGACCGTCTAGTCAATTAGTTGTATATACACATGGTTATATTATTTTTCATTAACACTACACTTTATTCCACTGCACCCAGATGTTTCTTAAGACACTTTATAGTCTCTGAACCACTCTGAAAATGATATCTACAAGTTGAGTTCAATTTCTACAATTGTGACTTTTAGGTCCGAAACAGTTGTGAATTTTAAAACAAATGTACTGTAAAGACTCTACCTAATACTTTGTTTTGAAATAAATCTATTGCTTTATTTGAAGGACTATTTATCCCTCCCTTTTTAGACCTTCAGCACTAAGAGACTAACAATATCTAACATAGTTTCTTCTCTCAATACTTTATAATAACATTAAACTAAAACTCTTTCCAATGAATTAAAAAGTAATTTTTAGATCACTAACATGTACCCATTCCTCCAAACAAGGCAAAAATCATAACACAATAACACATTTAATTTTTATATCATGAACTTAGAGTTTTTTTTTTTTTAAATTTGGTATAACATAATTTTTATGAGATGAGTTTTTCAATTAAAATATACACAAAAAGATCATTTGGAAATTTAGAATGCAATGTGAAATTTAAGAGAAATATTTACCCGTCGCAGGTAATTTGAGCCGACAAAATTGATTAAGAAAGAAGCGCCCCTTTCTTTTTCCCAATCCCAATTTGGGATAGATCTCCTTATGAATTTGAAAAGCTTACATCCATCGCGACAACGAGGTCGACCTCGGACTCAGATCCACACTCATCCTCATATACATTGTAGGGCATTTTTAGGCTTCTGAGAGAGAGATTTTAGAGTGAGAAAGGAAAGAGCGGCGGAGAGTGAGGGGAAACAAGTGCCAATTTATAATATAGGGATTTAGGGTTACTGTGTATATTTTTGCAGTGTGCAGAGGTAGTGGGCTTTTTTTTCTTAACAATCTCATGATATGGTTGGTTAATTAGTGGGCCTAGACATGCTAAATGATCCAATGGCAAGTGATTGTAATTCTGCTAAAAATAACACCCATTTCTTGAATGTCGCGGTAATGAATGAACTATATTAATATTTTCTCTTGTATTATTTTTTTAAATGGTTAAAATGTAATTATTCTTGCAATTCTATTGTTTGGTTTAGAATAAAATATTCAAATAAAGATGATCAATTGAAGGAGGCTTTTGTAATTAATGCGATAAATGAAATGAATGAACAAAAGATTTGATAACCCAGTTTGTCACAAGGACTACGTTTGGGAGCGATCAAGCTAGGGGATATAACTGATAATATTGTGTAGTTGTTGTGTGTACAATAATTAGGAATACAAATATATATAAGGAATGTAACCCAAGCTAACCCTAACGCCCATTAGGTCAAAGGCCCAATTGACTTATCTAATTAGTAATGTCCATAGTATTAATAATTTATAACACTCCCCCTAGGACATTATAATTATAATTTGGAAGATTAATATACATTAGTTAACAAGAAAGAGTACAACGGTCAATTTTCGGGATACAATCTCCATGATTGTTTTAAAGTTGATACTCCCCCTGAAGATTACAATTTTTCAAGTCGACGCATCCCAATCCCATGAATATATTTTTCAAAAGTAGATTCAGGAAGGGATTTAGTGATAAAATCTGCAAGATTGACACTTGAGCGTATTTGTTGTATCGTAATTTCACCACTCTTCTAGAGTTCATAAGGATAAAAGAATTTAAGGGAAATATGTTTCGTCAAGTTCCCTTTGACATAGCCGTTACTCATTTGAGCAATACAGGCAACATTATCTTCATCAATTATAGTAGGAGTTATGTCATTTAAAGGATACCGCATGAATCGTAAATGTGTCTTTGGCAGTCTCTAAATCTAAAGTGTGTCTACTTGCTCGGGAGATTCAAAATTCTTCATGGGGATAGGCATTAACTCCCTAGTCCGATGCCCGAGTGCAGACTGAGCACGCTCAACCACTGGGGCTTGGTTCAGAGTGTGTGTATATCTCACAGACGAATTTCCTCGCAGATGAGTCGTGGAGTATCCACCATAAGTGTTGGGGAGACTAGCACGGGTTGTAGGGACAACCTTTGATTTTTTCATTCTAACTATCTGCTGGAGAAGATGTTCGAATCTAAAACCTTGAAGATTGCCTTTAAAACTTTTTTAGAGACTTAAGGATTTGAAGATGAACTTCAAAGTCCGAGTTTAAATCCTTAAGATTTGTAGATGTAAGTATTCATAGCCCTTCTTCTAGCGCCAATTGTTATTACCTGATGAATTTACTATGTGGCTTTGATCAGGATAACAAAAATACGTTATTTATGAAAGAAAGATTATATAATAAACGTAAAAATAACGCAGAGATTTGCCCATGTCTTGTATTGCAAGAGCTGGGACTTAAATGTAGTCTTTATATTATCGAGAATTTCGGATCCTTACAATGATGGCCCTAAAGCCATATTTATAAATGATTTCAAATATCGTATGTGCACCTATCATGCTAAATTGGTCAACTAGACCGTTACATATGATATTTCAGGAAGTATTCTCTCCATCAATGGAAGCTAACCTTGTATGGAAATTAAATGACTCTAATTATGCCATGAATTATGCATAATGACTATAATTCCTCTTGTAAGAGTTAACCATAAGCTTGCTCGTGGTTGTAGGTGTTCGACCTGCTCGTGCACATAGGTGCTCGACACTACTACATTTTTTCTCATAGATAACATAGCATAGTTAATGGATATATTTAAATCCATTATCTATGGTTCAAGTTTAAGTTATCTATGTAATGTATGTTATCCAGTTAGAGATCACTTTGTACATAGATAACTTATTTTACTCTTAATTTTCTATGTTAGTTATCTATATATAATTTTTCATAAAATAATATATTTTAGATAACTTGTATATATATGTTATCTAATTTTTAGTTATCTAATTTTAAAATAACATTAATACATACATACATGTATTATATTTTTTACACTTAGAAAATTTTTGAAACAAAACTAAACATCTAATAAATTTTCCTCTAACACTTAGAATTTTTTTTTTTGAAAAAAATCACTATACAATTGCCCTAATAATCAATTCCTCCAACACTTAGAAATTTTTTAAAACAAAACATCAATACAATTTGCCCTAATCTGATTTTTCCTCAAACACTTAGAATTATTTTGAAAAAATTACAATACAATTGCCCTAGCCCCTAACCCCGTCGAACTCATTCATCTGCTACTTGATTATCTCCCGTCGCCGTCTCACGCATCTGCCCAAACCCCAGCGCCATCGCCCCAAGCGCGAGCACACGAGCGCCGTTGCCCCTGGCCAGAGCGAGCACACGAGCACCGTCGCCCAAGTGCAAGCGTCGTCCGTCCGCTTCCGGCCGTCCGGCTCTACCTCCGCCACCGTCTCCATTAGCCTCTGCCTCCGCCACCGCCGTTCTGCACCAGGTATTAATTTATGTTCTCTATTTTCATTTACAATTCAATCAATGTGATTCCTGCTTTATTCGAATTTCTTGAGTGATTTGTTGCTTATCTTTTCTTTTTTTTGCTGTTGTACCATTTGATGACATTGACTCTGCTACATTCGTGTTCCCCCTGTGTTGATTATCGCCGATTAATTCTGAAAAAACTATTGGAATGAACGATCCACCTGAAAAATAGTGTGATTATGAGAATAAAATAAATCTGCCTATTGCTATTGTTGCTCACTGACCTTGAATTAATGTTACTAGAATTTTTTAAATAGATGTTTGTTACTAGAATTTTTTGAATTAATCTGCCTATTCCATGATTTCTCCTCAATTTTTAAGATATGGTAATTTGCTTTGGAGCTTCTGTTAAGAGTGCCAGTCATCCTGCCCAACAGGTGTTTGACATATGTCCTCAACTAAACCTTCCTGCAAAAATCTTGATTTTACTTGTTGCGCTACTTTGATCTCAGTGATTTTACACCTTCAGATTATGTTTTTGGTGATCTTTTTCCCTTTGGAATCCAGTTATGAGAATGCTTGAGTGCTTCTCGTTGCATTTGGTAAATGCATACTTTGTGCAAGGAAATACATCTTACTAAATTCTTTATGTTTATGATGATAGTTGGCTGCTCAAAAAGAGAATTTGGGGCTCCTATTGCTAGTTTTCTTTTATTTGATGTTAAATATGTTATGGGGTGCTTTTATGATAATTGAGACTATGTGCCCAAAGAAGGATGATTAATCTGCCCCTGTTTTTTAGTATAGAATTTAACTTTATCCTGTTTATTCTATCATGAGCTTTAGAACGTGGACAAGGTCCTTCAATTAATAATATTAAATAAACAAAAAAATTAAAATTAAAATTTTGAGAAATTGAAACTATTTAAAATTTAGATTTTTTAAATTGAATGGTTATTGTGTTGTAATTTAGAGCTTCTTGATGTTGGTATCCGTTGAACTTTTCATTGGATTATTCTGGACTTAGCTGTGATATTAGGTGCATTTAATTTTTTAGATAATATTATGGACAAAGAGTGGATATTTAAAGACCGTCTTTCGTCTGAGTATGCTCTTGGAGTTGATTCCTTCTTGCAATTTGCAAAGGAAAATGCTGAGGATATTAATTTCATTTCATGTCCTTGTGTATTTTCCGTACACTAATGTGTTTGTATGTAGAGAGCATTGGATTTGACCATCATAGATCCAAACAAAGAGGAGGTTTACTTGTTTGATCCTCTTTATTCGCGCCGTAAAGATGAAAAATGGGATGCAGTTGTTGAAGCGTATGTTCTCGTTGCTCTTTATTTTTATTTTATATTTTACTTGGATAAGGTGAATTTACTAACTACTCCCTCCGTCCACGAAATTTATGCTCACATTTTTGCACGTGGTTTAATGCAATATGTCGGAAGGTATTATGAGATATTGTGAGGTCCGTTTTGAGTAAAGAAAGTATTTATGGAAAGTACATATGATATACTTTTCATAAATATTCTCTTTATTCAAAACGGACCTCACAATATCCCGTAATACCCTCCGACATATTGCATTAAACCACGTGCAAAAATGTGAGCATAAATTTCGTGGACGGAGGTAGTATTATCAAATACTTGAAGGGCAATGAAACAATTTAAAGCAGAGACGACTACAAAAAAATAAAAAAAAGAGTTTAGATTTCAAGGTATGAAAGACGTGACTTGCAACTTATAATATTAATTAAATATTCTGAAATTTTATTTTATTTATTTTGTTTGTTAATTTGTTCTTAAACTAGGCTCCAAAGCAACCCGATTCGACTCAATGTGGTTTTTATGTGATGAGATACATGAGACACATAGTTCTCTCTGATGAATCATTCAACGTTGATTTGATGAAAACTCTGGTACTTTTATTGTTTATTAAATTAGTTACCCTGTGTAAAAAATTAAAGTTAGATATGGTATATATTAGCTTTAATATATGTATTTCTTAGTTCATGGAGAAAACTTATATAATCGGAGTGGACTAAATTTGTTCAGAAATATATTGTCGAGTAAAGGTATGTAATTCTAAATCCTCTTATTTATACCATATTTTGTTAGATGTTGTTAAGTACCTTGGTTTAGATTTTGATGTGTGCAAAACAATGTGTTTAAATTGTGTAAATTGATCTAACACTTGTGCTAAGGAAATTGGTGTTTGAAACATATAGTTGTAAGTGATTTTTGTTATTGACAGAACTCTATAGCTGCAAGGTTGAAGACTCTACAGCTGCAAAGAACCGTTTGAAGAGATGGTACAAGTCAGAGATTATTTGAAGAATAATGAAGACTCTTAAGCACTATTAGTGTAGCTCTCATGCACTCACTAAACTGTACTTAAGTGGAGGTTATTTCTAAAGAAATCTGGAGGATAATGAAGATTAGTTTGAAGACAGCCAGAATTCTGAAGGAAAGGACAATAGTACAATCAGTACTATCCTGTGTGAAGAATGAGTACCACTTCACACATGCCAAATGGAGAGAGAGGAGCCTTATTCAGATTTCAAATTTGAATTTCCAACGGATAAGTCACACCACTCAATCTGTAAATAGAAGAAGTTCTCAGAGGAAGCAACAACAACAACCCTGAGCACACAAGCATTCTGTCTAAGCAAGTCTACAACCAACAACTTTCTGAGAGAGCTTTATTTATTTTTATTCTTTGTGATTCATAGGATAGTTGGTTAGGATTTTTAGAAAGAATCACACCCTTTTGTTGTTGTTCCCTCACCTGTTTTAATATCTACTTAGTGTAGATATGTTTTTGTGAGGTTTCGTAAGACTCTTTGTGAGTTATATTCTGAGTGAATAGGGTAGTTTAATCTCTTTTTAGAATAGGAATCTGAGAGAACCTAGTTCTAAGGGGGAACTACTTGTATTGATCTAAGTGATCTCATCTTAGTGAATTTGGCACCTGAGTGGTGTAACAATGGATGTAGGTGGTCTTTTTATAGACACTGAACCACTATAAAATTGGTCTTTTTACTTTCTGTCATTTAAATTCTTGTTCTGCATATTTCATTTCTTGTTACATTCATCATTCCTTTGAAACCTGAGTGCATAAAACTTTGTGGTTTTCACAAAGAGAAACTGACTCTACAGCTGTAGACTTTCATAGGTCACTCAGCTGTTACGTTTGTTCATATTGTTTTTCATTAAAACTTACTTATTTCCGCTGCACATTAGAGTATTCTCAATACAATTCTAATTGTGAGAACTCCTCTGATACTTTGTCTACAAGTGATCTTTTATTTTGCAAAGTTTTTGAACTCTGCAGCTGCAGACTTTTTAAGTTCACAGTTGTAGCCTTTGTGGTCCAGTTTCTAAAACTCTTGTAGACTTGTTATTTTGACCTTTTGAAAAGTTTAAAAAAAATCTATTTTTTTGACTCAAGGTCTATTCAACCCCCCCCCTCTAGACCTTGACCACTTTAAGGGACCAACAGATGTAGTGGTGTTTAGTGGTTGTGCCAAGTTTGTATGGCTGTTCTGCTTGTGTCAATTTGATGGTGTATTTTTCCGTGTAAATAGGTGTAATGGCTGCATTGGGGAAAGGAAACTATCTGATTATGTTTGTGCAGTGAGGAATGAACTCCATAAATTGTGAAGACCTTGTTTTATGACTTCATTATTGTTGATGGGCGAGCCACTCGAGGTGAATCAGAGAATCAGGAGGTCGCCTCTACCCTCCTGGAGCTCGCCCAAGCTCGCCCGAGCTCGCCCCATACCCTCTTGAAGGTCTCGCCGAGGTTCGTCATCGCACAATACTCGTAGGCCACGCAAGGTGTTAGAGCTCGCCCCAGGGCTAGCCCAAACTGTCCAAGCCCGCCTCCGAGCTCGCCCATGAGCTCACCTGTTAGTCAATAATACTCCGATGGCGCACTCTTTTTCCCTCCGTCCGGTTTATCCAAAAGGGTGGTTTACGGCGAGGTTTTTAATGAGATCCATCCAGTCTAAGGCATAGTAGTAGGACGAGGCGTGATAGGGGAAGTAGTGTGAGAGATCAAGACGAGGGTAAAGGACCCTCGTCAACACCAGAAGCCACATAGGCTCGTAAGGTGCCGTCTCACACTCACACACCTGTAAATAAGACCTCTCTTGTAACCATTGAAAAACAACTCTCACATTTCACACAATCAATACAATCTTCATTGCAATATTTCTCTCTTTAAACTCTCTACTCTCCCTCCCCAAGAACATAAAATCATAAGATTATTGTTTGATAGAATTAATCCGTCATAAAGCCACATAAACGAATACAATTAGTAAATTCTATCAACAATTTGGCGCTAGAAGGAGGGTGGTTCGAGTCTGAAAAAGTAAAATTTTCAAGAACGAAACATCAGAGTTTGCTTGAAGATTTGAAGATTCGAAGATGTTCTTGATAAAACTCAAGAACATTTGAAGATACACATACATCTTCATCCCTCGAGCGAAGAACCCAGATTTCTGGACAAAAACCCGAGTTTTTGGATTTTACAAAATCTGCCCGGAACAAGTTTTCAAACGCGCGGGTGCACACGAATAAACTGAATTTCGGATAATTCGTCACACGCGAGGCTAGACGAAAGCTTGCACAGCTCCTCCCAAGCTGGACAACCACCACTCCGGCGATCTCCCTCCACTCCGGCGACCTTCAGCAAGCTACCCCCTCCGAAACCCAAAAATGGCTAACACTTGAGCCGCCAAGGGACAGGCCTCCGCAACTGCGGGAAGGTCTAAAGGGGGTGATCTAAACCAGGCCGAGGTGGAGACCTCACGCCAGGTGGTGGAGACATCACAACCACCTCCCCAGAACAGCACCGCAGCTCCGCGACCTCCGCGAGTTGCGGTGACCCAGGAAGACTTGGCCCCCGCTCTGAGGGACCTGGTCAGCAATCCTGACGAGCTCCAACGCACCATCACGACCCTACAGAGGTTGCAACAGCGACAGCAGGATGAACTCGCCCTGGTACCTAGGCGAGTTCCAGCTGCCGAAGCCCGGGAGCAGACTAGGCCCACTCAGGGCACCCAGACCAGAGGGGACTATAGCGTACTCCCCACCGAGCCGGGGGCTAGCTCGGCACAAGCCCGCCAGCATAGGGAGAGGACCGATAAGGCCAAAATGGTGAAGGAGGGTCCCGCTCCTTACACCGGAAGGGAGTCGGCCTACACCGGAGCGTCTGGCACCCACCAATCTCAAAGGAGGGAAGTCCTCCAAGGCCGTCTGGGCCCGAGATATGGGGAGAACGAGCAGACGGCGGCCCCAGCTGCGTCCCATAGGGACTCCGACCAGCAGCCACGCAGATCAGCCCATGAGAGGCTGAGGAGACCCGCCACCGACCGACTGGGCCCCCACGACGGATACCAATTCCAGCCCGCCACTGAGAGGTCACCCCAGAGTGAGGCACCTCAGGGACGTGCGTCCGCGAGACGCACAACCTTTGAGCAGCCTCCACCGGAGGTGACCCGTGATGACGAGCTGGCCTCACTAAAGAAGGCCGTTGAAATGCTACAAGCGCAGGTAGCAGCCAAGTCTGGCGGACCTGACGCCACGGCTCTCCCCACATCTCCATTGGCACCCGCCATCCTCCGCGCACCGGTCCAGAAGAAAATCCAATTCCCGGTGATGTCCGCGTACGAAGGCGAATCTGACCCGAAAGTCCACCTGGCCAAGTACGCGGACTTCATGATTTCGGTGGGTGCCACCGATTCCACCCAGTGCCGGAATTTCCTACTGACCCTAGGGGATCAAGCTCACCGCTGGTTCTCTTCACTTGCCCCGGGGTCAATCTGCTCATTTGGCCAACTCTCACGGGAGTTCCTAGCCCACTTCTCTGGGTTCGGTTCCTACCTTACCCAGAAGCACCGACTCGCCAACATCCATCAAGGCGAGAGCTAGACCGACCAGCAATATCTGGAAAGGTTCGATAAAATCCTGCTGGAAGGCGAGCCGGTAAGCGAGGATACCAAGGTCGTCGCAGCGATGGCCGGACTCAGGCGGGGCACCGACCTCTGGAAGGAGATGCACCTCGCATGTCCCAACACTTACAGTGAATTCCGTCACAAGGTGGGGGTGTTCGGGGATATGCAGGAGGCACTACTGAAAGAAGTTGGTGCCCACGAGGAAAGAAAGCCCTACGGGAAGAAGTCCGGGGGCACCTACAAAGCCCCCCGGAACTTAAAGGCCTTTGGCGAGGGAGACGAGCTGAAAGAAAAACTCAATCAGGTCCTCACTGTCTCCGTCGACCACGTCTTCACGGCCGTCAAAGGCAAGGCCATGCTGGAAGAGCCAAGGCGGATCTGCCAAGACCGCACGAAGCTCAAGCCCAACAAATTCTGTGCCTACCATCAAGCTATCGGCCACTTCACCAGCGAATGCCGTGACCTCCTCAAGCAACTCTGGAAATTCTACAAGGATGGGAAGCTGGTCGAGTTCGTGAAGAAGGCCCCAGCTAAGAGACCGAGGTTCGAGAGGAGGGCTGCCTCCGATGACGAGGAGGAGGAAGCGGACCAACCTGGTCCCCAAAACAGACGAAGGGCACCTCCCCAACCTCAGCAAAACATGGAGCCCACCCGAGAACTCTTGGTTCTCGAGGAGAAGATCGGAGTTACAGGAGGTCTTCAAGACGGGGGACCCTCCATATCCAGGAGAAAGAGGAAGGCCGAAATCCGGGCCATAAACTAAGTCCAGGAGGGCAGCTCCGGCCCCAGGACCGTCTCGCAGCTTACTGACGAGCTGACATTCTCCTCGGCGGACCTGGAGGGGGTACTGATGCCCCACAATGACTCGTTGGTGATAACCGCCAACATCATGAACGTCCGAGTTCACAGGTTGCTTGTGGACACCGACGCATTCACCAACATCCTCTTCAAATCCACCTTGGATGTCTTAGGTGATTTTGAGTCGTATCTGGAACCTAGCAATGCTAGGATAGTGGGGTTCGGAGAGGCTGTAACCGTCCCCCTAGGTAGTGTTAGGTTGAGCGTCCAGCTTGTATCGGCTGAGGATCCCGATAGGAGACTGACTAGGCTCATAGATTTCCTTGTTGTCGACCAGCAGTCCTCCTACAACGGGTTCCTTGGTCACCCGTTTATTAATGAATTCAAAGTGGCATGTTCGACCTACTACTACTGTTTAAAATTCCTAACTCCAAAAGGTGCCGGAACTATAAAAGGTGACCAGAAAAAGGCCCGAGAGTGTTTACTCCAGATCAAAGATGGCCGGGTCAAGAAGTCTGTTACACAGATCCACATCCTCGAAGAGGACGTACAGATTCCTACAGACGGGCCAAGCATCCTAGACGTCATCTCGGTCGAAACCGAGACGATGGAGGTAGGCGATTTGTCAAAAATCAACCAAGGCACTGGACCTGTGCAAGACACATAACCGACACCAATGGAGGACTGGGAAGAAACCCAAGTGCTGAGACCTGCGCAGGGGTCAGTACTTGCGCAGGTGCAGCAACCTGCTCCCATGGAGGTGGTTGATGAAGCCCAAGGGGGGGGACCTGCGGGAGTTCAAGAACCAACACCAATGGACATTGACCCAACTCCCCAAGTCACCACACCATTTCAAGTTGACAAACCACCGGAGGTGCTCACAGCTGACGAGCCCGCCCAAGCTGAAAGCCAACCTGATGACCTCGAACCGCGCATAGGCCACGAGCCCGCGCAGATGTCACAAGAAGAGTGGGACGAGTTCATCAGCGACCCGAGGTGGAAAAGTCAAAAGAGAAAAGCCACCCCCATGGAAGAGTTGACGACACTCCCTGTGGACACGGAAAGGGACTTAGAATTTTTCAACGGTTCTGAGTTACCTGAACCGTACCGGTCGAGGATGGAGTTGTTCTTGATGACCAACCTGGACGTGTTTGCCTGGTCTCACGAAGACATGACGGGAATCCCGTTGGAACATGCTTGCCACAGACTTAACATAGATCCGACGAGGAGACCCGTACGCCAAAAGAGAAGAAAGTATGGACCAGACAAGTACGCAGCTCTGACTGTTGAGGTCGAGAAGTTGTTAGACAACAAACTCATCAAGGAGGCCTTGTGTCCGCAGTGGGTTGCAAACCCCGTCCTGGTAAAGAAACACAATGGGACGTGGAGACTCTGCATCGACTTCACAGACCTGAACAAAGAATGCCCAAAGGACAACTTCCCACTGCCTCACATCGATCAGCTGGTGGATAGCACCGCAGGCCATGAGATGATGACATTCATGGATGCTTTCGCGGGCTATCACTAGATAGCTCTACACCCAGATGACCAGGAACACACGGCGTTCTACACCAACAAGAACATGTATTGCTGGGAAAGGATGCCGTTCGGACTCATCAAAGCCAGAGCCACCTACCAAAGATTGGTGAACAAAATGTTTGACCAACACATTGGCGAATCCATGGAAGTGTATGTGGATGACATAGTTGTCAAGAGTTTGAGAAGGGAGGACCACCTGGACCACCTAAAACAGACCTTCGACATACTGCGCCACTACAACATGAAGTTGAACCCCAAAAAGACCAGCTAGTTAGCCAGCGTGGAATTGAGGTCAACCCAACACAGGTCCAATGCATAATCGAGATGGGTATACCCGATTCCGTCCAAAAAATTCAAAGACTAACTGGGTGCATGGCGGCCCTGAACAGATTCATCTCCAGGTCTAGCGACCAGAATCGTCCATTTTTTGAGGCAATTAAGGCAAACACACGGAGGTACAAGGAGGCGGCCAAAGCCAACAAGCTCCACCTCAAAAACCACTTCGTCTGGACAAATGAATGCCAACGAGCCTACGAAGATATCAAAACATACCTGGCGGATACGCAGGTCTTGTCAAAGTCGATACCTGGAGAGAAGTTGTATCTATACCTCGCCGCATCGGAGGTTGCCATAAGCTCCGTCCTAGTCCGAGAAGAGGCAAAGACACACCTACTAGTGTTCTACGTGAGTCAGGTCTTACATGAAGCTGAACTGCGGTACACCCCGACAGAGAAGCTGGCTTATGCACTGGTGATGAGTGTTAGAAAACTGAGGCCCTATTTTTTTGACCACCCGGTAGAGGTGCTGACAACGTTCCCACTACGCCAAATATTACAACGCCGAGACACCGCCGGACGTCTGCTGAAATGGTCACTAGAGATTAGCCAATACGGTATAACCTACGCACCCCGAACAGCGATCAAGGGACAAGCACTAGCCGACTTCATTGTCGAGCTAACTTTCCCACAAGATCCGACAAGGGGGCGTATAGCTCCGTGGCATCTCTACGTAGACGGGTCATCAACCTGCGTAGCAGCAGGCGCCGGCGTAATCCTGATCAGCCCAGATAGACAGGTCTTCACCTCCGCAATTATGTTCGACTTTCGAGCAACCAACAACGAGGCGGAATATGAAGCACTGATAGCGGGACTTAGGCTATCATTAGCTGTGGGGGCAACCAATCTTCAAGTTTTCGGAGATTCCCAGCTAATAATATCCCAAGTCCGGGGGGAATTTGAGGCAAAAGACCAACAAATGATGACCTACCAGAAGATAGCCGCGCATCTGGTCTCGATGTTTACACAGGTTTACATCAATCAGATACCGCGGCTAGAAAACACACAAGCAGATGCTCTAGCCAGACTAGCTACTAGCAACGGCGAAGCCGAATTCATGGAGGTTGTGATCACCACACTGAAAAACCCCTCGACGTCCGATTACAAGATAAATCAAACCTCGAGTGGGGGGCAGGAGGATAGTGAAGATGGTGAAGATTGGTGCACTCCAATCCAAAGATATTTGACAGACGGAAAAACCCCCGTGGACACCTGGGAAGCTAGCCGGCTAGTAAAGCAAGCTGCCAGATATACACTGCTGGATGGGCAACTCTACAAGCGTGGATTCTCTCTACCACTGCTCAAGTGCCTAACTAAGAAGCAGGGGTCCGAAGTGTTAGAAGAAATTCACGAAGGAATTTGTGGGAGTCACGCTGGGGGGCAAGCACTGGCATACAAGACGATCAGGCAGGGTTACTACTGGCCCACTCTTCGCAAAGATGCCATCAGTTTCGCTTGAAGGTGCCGAAAGTGCCAACTTTTCGCACCTAACATCCACTCCCCAGCTAACCAGCTGAAGTCGGTGTTCAGCCCATGGCCTTTCGCGAAATGGGGAATCGACTTGATCGGCCCATTTCCACCTGGTAGAGGCGGTGTAAAGTTTGTTGTCGTAGCAGTAGACTACTACACTAAGTGGGCTGAGGCCGAAGCTCTCACAACCATAACCCAAGAAAGGATGTTAGGCTTCATTTGGAAAAACCTGATCTGCAGATTTGGGCTCCCACAGTCGGTCATCACTGATAATGGAAGACAGTTCGACGGGCAGAAGTTGAGGGACTTCTGCAGTTCATGGAACATCAAGAAGCACTACTCAACTCCATATCATCCCCAGTCGAACGGCCAAGTCGAGGCGGTGAACAAGATTCTGAAACACATATTGAAGCTCCGCCTCGAGGAAAAGAAATGGAGCTGGGCAGACGAACTCCCGGAGGTCCTATGGTCTTATAGAACTTCCTAAAGGTCCAGCACCGGGGAGACCCCATTTGCCCTAGCCTTCGGGACTAAAGCCGTAGTCCCGGTTGAAGTCCAGAACAAGACTTGGAAGGTGGTGGGCTATGATGAAGAAAAGAATGATAAAGCCTTGGCAGTAGAAAAGGATCTGATCGAAGAGACCAGAGCTTCGTCAGAAATGAAGAACGCCACCTACAAGCGTAGAGCGGAAAAGTATTACAACTCTCAGGTCCGAGACCGAAAATTCAAGGTCGGAGACCTGGTGTTAAAAAAGAAATTGATGGCCCCACCAGGTGTATTCGGTTCAAACTGGGAAGGACCATTCCGGGTCACCGCAGCCTAGCCAAACGGTACCTATGATCTAGAAGACGCAGAAGGCATGGCTTCGTCATACACCTGGAGCTCGGCACATCTAAAAAAGTTCTACCAATAGACTAGAATCCTGTAATAGACTAGTCAAAAGTTTGCATCCGAAATGTCGATGGCAACCGATGTAAATAACGTTACTATAAAAAGTCAGAAAATGTCAGAGAAATTCAAAAAATTCCCAAGTGTTTGGACCTGTGCAGCTCTCCAACCGGGCGAGCTGCGCCAGGTCACCCACTGCTCCAGAGAGCTCGCCGAGCCCAGCTCGCCCACATGCTCAAAAATCCTCAATGCGCAAGGACCAAGGTCCCAAACGTTGTAATTAAATAGCTCGAAGGCAAAGGCCAAAGTGCCCAAGGTCGCGAAGGTACCCTCCTTAAAGGGTTGCTAAGCACCTACTGCCATAAGTTAGAAAAATTTGCGAAAAAGACGAAGAAACGTCTAAGGCAAGGTTCATGAAACCCAATGGCCCAACGTGAATCAATCGAAGTGCAATTCGCCGCCCTAAGTGGTCTAAGACGAACGATTCACGGCCCTAAGTGGCATAAGACGAAGAATACGCACTCTCAAAATAGAGGTACAATTCGTGGTCGTAAGTGACGTAAAACGAACGATTCACTTATCAAAGTAGAATAAGACGAACAATTATGTACCAGAAAAATAAACAAGAACGAGCTATTTAGGAAATTATAACGTAAAAGCGCAAATACATAAAGGAAAAGAGTTGGACAAAAAATGCTCGGCTTATATTCAAAAAGATACTTAAGAGATTTTCAAGCCAAAAATATGCTTGAAAAAATCCTAAGTATAAGTAGCTGTGTTGGCCACAAAGGCCGACCAGCTGGCCATCTTTGAACTACAAAAAGCTCCTTCTGGGCGAGCTGCACGTGCCCGGCGAGCTAAGTCTACTTGAACAAAAAGCAAAGGCTACAAAAATGGAGCTCCTTCTGGGCGAGCTCCGCAACCCGGTGACCTATCATAACCTGAAAAATAAAAACTAAACTAGGAAAGCAACAGTAAAGAAGACCTATGGCTCGGGGTCAGCGACCTCTGGAGTAGGGGCGACCTGGCGGATGGGTATGGCAAGCTCGACATCAGAAGTGATGTTCCCAGAGAGTCCGCTCGTGTCGAGCTCACTAATGTTTATCATCGCGTCCCCGCAGACCTCCTGCATCTGCTCCATTGTCGGCAGGGCCTCGCCTCCAGCATCCCCCTCGACACCTTCAGCCTCTTGGGCGAGATCTGCGGTCAAGACCTGCTTCGTCTGAATAATGTTGAACTTTTGACGAGCAGCGTCAAGATTGATCCCGTAGCCCGCGAGGTCTCCAATGTTCAGCTCCGTGCCGGGGGGGATCGAGGACTTCTCCAAGCAAACCTCAAACTCGCTGACGAGGGCTTCCCACTCACTGTCATTATTAATCCGTGCCCATTGGAAGGAGCGGATAACCTCAGCAAAGCAGAGCACGAAGCCTTTGTAGGTGGCGACCACCTCGGCGAGCTCAGGTGCCTCGGGCGTGATGGCGGTGTCAGAACGGCTCCTGAGCTCGGCGATCTCCAGGGCCTTAGCGGGGAGCTCTTCCCGCAGCTTGCGGCACTCCTCTGAGTTCCCTCGGCTCTGATCACGGAGGAGCCCTACCTCAACCCGGGTCAGGGCGAGCTCCTCTTCCCGAGCGGCAATTGTCCGGCGAGCTTCCTCCAGCTCGGCCTGTTGTTGGCGGAGGTCGGCCTGAAGTTTTTCTGCTTTTCTGATAGCAAGCCGCTCCGCCTCCAGTGAGGCCTTTGCCTTGGTCTCTGCCGTCGTGAGCTCCTCGAGGGCTTTCTTCCGCTCGTCGCCCACCTTGGTGAGCACCTTCTTCGTATCATGGCGAGCTCTATCAGCGGCGACGACATCATCGCTGACGAGCTGGGCCGCCGCCATCGCCGCACATGCATAGTGCATTGCCAGCCTCGCCTTATCGGCGGGCTTTTGCCTCTCGATCATGCCGAGCTCCGAGGTGGAGAGATACTTGGGGGCCTCAGTAAAAACCCGGCGAGCCGCCCCATCAGGAAGATCCCTCGACAAGCTCAGGGCCTTGCACCGCTCGGCAATATGGAGAGATTCAGGTCGCTGCGGGAACTCGGCGAGGGTATATCTACACATACTCAGATCAGTTAGCAAAAATCATAGAAGTTGCAAAGACTTCCAACTTCAAAAGAGGTCGCCCACTTACCCAAACCTATCAGGGTTGAGCCCGAGCAGGGTATCATTCCGAATAGGGACCCCGTAGGGAGGCGGCGAGGGCGCACTCTGAGGAGTTGGGGGCGCCTGAGAAGATTGAACCGCAAGAGCTCGCCCTGACCCTGCTGGGGTTGAACCGGAGCCACCCTCGGCCTTAACTCGTTTGGCGGGGTGGGTCTCTTCCTCGCTCACCCGCGAGCCATCCCCTCGGTGGAGAGCTCGCCTCGTCTGATGAGGTGGGGGGGTTGGGTACCCCTTTCAGAATCCGAACCTCGGCCCGCTCCCTTCTTGGTAGCGGCGACCTTCTCCTTCGCTTGGGGAGGCACCGAGGTCCTTTGTGAGCCCGAGCCCCCGGCCTTATCAGCGGCCTTGGCGAGCTCGAGCTTTTTCGTGGCATCCAGGACCGCTCCAGAGGGGATGCCTTCTCTCCCCGGGCGAGGTTTACCCATCCTAAGCTGCCGAGCTTGAAAATGGTAGGCTTCAGGAACTTCGATGGGCGGGAGCTCGGCAACTGGACCCGCACCTACACAACAAATAATCAGGTAAGTCCGGCGACCTCGACATATGAGACAGCGAGCTGTGGAAACTTCATAATCGAAGATTTTGAAACCTTGAGCGGCGAGGTGGTGTGGCGAAGTGATGAGGCCGACGAGTCTGCGGCAGTGGTGTTGGCACAAGTGTTCGATCTCGTGATTCTTCTTCTCTCTCAAGCAACACACCGTCCGCACAAACTCGAAGCCAATCAAAACCTCCGGTTTCCCACGGCTCGACTTGTGGCGCATCAAACCTGCAAAAAGATAGATTAGATCAGTAATCTAATCCGACGCACACACACTAAGGTACGCCACCTATAGCTCGCCTCCCCGTAGGTTTCGGGGGTAGGAATGCACCCTCCGCGACCATTAGAAGCTCACCAATCCCCCCCGATAAAGAAGAACTGCTCCTTCCAGTCCCGGATTTTGTTTGGGAGGTCGCCTAAAAATTTGCCCCCCGGGCGAGCTTGGAAAGAATAATATCCCTTCCCCTCCCTCACTTGTCTGATCACGATGAAGAACTCGTTGATCTCTGCCGTACTCAGCCGATTTTCATAGCCCTCGAGGCCGAAGACGGTCAGGGCTGCCAACAGATTGCTCCATGCGTTCGGAGTGAGTTGGGTAATGGCGAGGCCCGTGTCCTCCAAGAACTGCCCAATGATGGGGTGGAGGGGAAGGGTGAGCCCAGCCTTCAAAGTGTGATAGTTCATGGCTGTGAGCCCCGCAGGGGGGAGGTCGGCTCGCTCCTTCTCCTCAGCGGGATACATAAAAATGTCCAGCGGGATGCAGAACTGCCTCCGAATATCCGGGAGGGCGAACTCGCTCATGATACTTTCCACCCCGTTGGCCTTAAGGTCGGATTTGCCAGCGGCCTTGCGAATCGGAGCTCGCCGGGGTAAGGGGAAGCTCGCCCTGTGGGTCCTCACATACTCGCCCCAGTCGAACTCGTTCACAACCTCGGCGGAGACTTGATGTTCAGGGAGCTTGGGAAAGGGAAAGTCGATGAAACGGAGGTATTCATAAGTGACCTCCGTCCCAGTATCCTCGCCGACCTCTTCGTCGACCTCGCGGGCCAGCTCGCCAGCAAGGTCGCCGGCCCCAACTTCGGCGACCTCCTCCCGGGTCTCAGTCCCGGCGGCCTCCTCTTCAATGGGGGTCGCGGCTCCTCCGTGAGCTCGCTCTGAGTAATCCCAGAGTTCGCGGAGGGGCGATTCCTCACCGGAGCTTGTAGCCTGTTCGCTGGAGTCAGAACGAACTGACCCCAAGAGCTCGCTACTGTCCGAGGAGGTTTCAGAGCTCGCCCCAGAGCTCGAGGAAAGGATCACAGGTGCCACTCGGGGGTTTGGAAGGTCATCGGTCATTTGTTCTTTACCCAAATCATGATTCGGAGGGGTACGACTCGAAGAGTTCTCAGACATAATGTAGGCGTCCGGGAACAGGAAACAAGAAAGAAGAAAGGGAAATCCGGATTTCTACCTTGGGAGACGTTCGGAGACACGTCTGGAGCAGAGGGACGATCTCCAGAAATGCACTCTGAGAAGTGAAGAAGCAAAGTGAGGAAATTTTTCGTTTTCACCTATTTATAGACGCTGGGCACGAGCTCGAAATTCCCGAAAGATCAGGGACCTTTGTGCAAAGAATTTGAAAAGTTATTATTATGGGCACGGAAAACGACACTCAGGGAGACGCGGGCGATGTCTCAAATCCCACCCACGTCAGCTCGAGGGATCGCCTGACAGAGAGCTCGCCCGAGAATCATGTTCCAGCTCGCCCACACATGCCATAAGCCATGATGAAGGCGAGCTGGGGGGTAATTGTTGATGTGCGAGCCACTCGAGGTGAATCAGAGAATCAGGAGGTCGCCTCTACCCTCCTGGAGCTCGCCCGAGCTCGCCCCATACCCTCTTGAAGGTCTCGCCGAGGTTCGTCATCGCACAACACTCGTAGGCCACGCAAGGTGTTAGAGCTCGCCCCAGGGCTCGCCCAAACTGTCCAAGCCCGCCTCCGAGCTCGCCCATGAGCTCGCCTGTTAGTCAATAGGACCCCGATGGCGCGCTCTTTTTCCCTCCGTCCGGTTTATCCACAAGGGTGGTTTACGACGAGGTTTTTAATGAGACCCATCCAGTCTAAGGCATAGTAGTAGGACGAGGCGTGATAGTGGAAGTAGTGTGAGAGATCAAGACGAGGGTAAAACCACATAGGCTCGTAAGGTGCCGTCTCACACTCACACACCTATAAATAAGACCTCTCTTGTAACCATTAAAAAACAACTCTCACATTTCACACAATCAATACAATCTTCATTGTAATATTTTTCTCTCTAAACTCTCTACTCTCCCTCCCCAAGAACATAAAATCATAAGATTATTGGTTGATAGAATTAATCCGTCATAAAGCCACATAAACGAACACAATTAGTAAATTCTATCAACAATTATTAATTGATGTATTTTGACTTTTAAATAGTTCGTTGTAGAAGAATCATGTTTATCATATTTTGGACAAATTAATGTATTTGAGTATTTGGATGTTTGGTAATTTAATGAATGACTTGTGAATGGATGATTAAATTAAATTTTGATATTTTTTTTATTTGGTATATTTAATATTTTTTTTTAAATTCAAAAAATAAAAATTAGGTAAAAATTTGAGATTTCATATGTAAAAGATAACAAAATATTTTACAAAAGATAACTGATTATCTATTTTAAAATACATTACAAACTTATATATTAATAGATAACTGATATATTCAGTTATCTTTGAGCAAAAATTAAAAAACGAAATATGCATAGATAACGAAAAATGTACTTTAGATAAGAGATATACTATGTTATCTGTACGCAAAAATAGATAACGGATATTTCCATTATGAGTGTTTGGTATTATTTGTTATAAATGAATGAGATCATAAAAACAAGTTAAAAAAGAGGAAATCACTAACTCCATAGTGATTGCCCCCTATTGATACACATTATCATTATCATCTTAAATTCATACCAAGTGTCCCCTTATTTTTTCTCAAGGTTCACAATTCAAAAGACATCTGAAAAGATATATTTATTTTTCTCACACATCACTCGCGAAGATAATTAAAATGGTGGATACTTTGGTTAAGCTTAGAACAAAAGGTGTGTGGCCTCCTGATTTAAGGAGTGGTTTATTCACATACATGAATTTTCACATGAAATTTCTCACTCCCGTATATAGTTTGGGGTTGTGTAGCCCATGTTTTGGTCTTATATTTCCATACCATTTGAGTTACTTGTTAATGATTTTTAGCACAATTTTAATTCTTGAATTTTGGACTTTTACCTTTATGAATCAGGATGCATGGTGGTTTGTGAATTTTTTTTTCTTAAGATCGATTTATCCTAAAATTAGAATGTTTTAAAGTTTTTATATTTATTATCCAATTTATTTCATATTTCAGAGTATTATTAAATAATCTGCTTAAAAAATATATTTTGTGAATTTTGTTGACAAATAAAATTTAATGATCAAAATTACAATTGAAGTAAATTTTAGTGACGAAAATTGATATTAACTCTTATTTGTTTTAATTATTATAAGAGGCACACTCATGTAAACTGTTTCACAGTGTAAAATCATATTAAAAATTTGCGGGTTTTTAATCGGGTCGGGTGAAATTTGAGTTTTTTTTTCATAATTTTTGCAGCTATAATTCCAGATTTTTTTTGTATGTTACAATTTGGGCATGTTATTATTAAGCTTTATACTTCTATATATATATATATATATATATTTATATATATATATATAAATATATGCACATGTATATATTTATGTATATGTCATCTTACCCCCATTTCACCACCACCAGACACTGCGGACAGGGCTCTCCATAGCCGCTGCCATCGTCTTACTCCAGCCGCAGTCTGTTTGTACCGGTAAGTTTTTTTTGCAATATAAATATATTATATATATATATGTGTGTTTATATTATATATATATATATATGTGTGTGTTTAATAACTATAATTTTACAGGCTTTAATTGGGAATTTAAAGATTTCAGAAGATAAAATGACGTGGCAATCACTTGGGACCACAAATTCAACAAGACTCAACACCAAGCCACACTGCCTTCAACCAATTTCATCTCAATTCACAGCTCCTCTCAATTCGTACCACTGTTAACCAATTGCAACACACAAAGGAAACAGCCAAACTTGCCCTCAACCGTCCACCATTTCAAGCAAATCGCTGGAAACACACCACTGTTCCAATTCTACTCACCGGAAATAGGCGTTCAGTCCATTCTCTGTCCTTCATTCGCCGGATCTGCCTTGCCTCACTGCCGTACGTGGAATCGAGAAAAGCTCTATCAACGTCGTCTCTAATTCCGCCTGAAACCGCCGGATTTTCACCAGGTCGCCAAAGCACCGGAGCGAAGCCATAACCGCCGCGCCTGAACCAGACCGCTCGTCCGCCGGAAGTTCGAACGGGAAACCACCTCTCATCCCACACTGTTCCGACATCCACCATTTCTCCACCTACTGCCGTCAATTGCTGGAAGATACACACACCAAGCGCCATCTCTGCAATCGCGCCGTCGCGACGGAAGCGCGACCCACTCCTCGCCGTCTACCTGAAAAGCTTGTCCGCTGGAATTTACCTCTGTCCGTCGCCGCGTCTGGAAACAGTCGCTCCGCTCAACCGTCCTCCGTACGCCCTCTTGGTAATTTGGAAGATAGTAACTGGGCCTAATTCTCTAAGCCCAGGTTTTTCTTTTAATTACTAAGAGCCCATTATGGATTGAGTAGGCCCAGTTTGGCATTGCTGATGAAGGAAACGTATTTAAATGAAGGGTTTTACGAAGAGCGAGGAAACACGCCTTTAGGGCCATTAGCAGTAGATAGTTTTGGGAATTGAAAATTCTGATTTTGCTGATTATTTCGATTCATTTGTGACACACACTAGAAATTAGGGGTTATTTCTCTACAGCATGTTGAATTTTGTTTTGAGATTATTTTGGGATTATTTGTTTAGTTTGATTTAATTTTTACTTCAAGTTTTCATTAGGTTTTATTCGTATTGGTTAATTCAATTGTTCATGCTATTATCTCCTTTGTGTTTGATCTAATATTGTTATTCTTGTCAATTTCCTTTGTTTCAATTATACAAGTTATCACTTCTTTACATTCTCGTGCTCGATCCTTCATATTTAAGTGCTTTCAACTTTTTTTGCTTTAAACTAGTCATTAAAAGAAGTAGGTTTAGAATTAGGGCTTGAGAATAAGGTTTGTTTTACTTTTTATTAATTCAATTTATGCATCAGAGAGTAGAGATTTATTTTTATGCACGTTTTAGTTTAGGTTATTATTTACGCATTCTTAATTCATTCAAATTTTTGCTTTAATATTCATTAGTTTAGAAACCCAAACTTGCATTTTTATTTTTGTTTATTTGATTTCAAGACTCACACCCAATTTTTAGGATTAGTATTGAAGTATGCAGCAACCATGCACGTCAATATTGCAATTCAAATTAGTTAGATAATTCAGCTTCTAGAAAGTTAGGTGGTTAGGTTGTTTCGGAGCTAGATACACTCCAATCATATTGTATAAATACCTCATGATGTACACTTTGAAAATTAGTTATGATAGTACACACTTTCAACATGGTATCGTGAGTCTATTGCTATAGTTTTCCTCTGATTCAGTTTCTACTCCTAACCATCTACTCTTCATATCTTCTTATAATCTGATGAAGATCTTCTCCAGATATCACCTTCATCTTCAAATCTTCATCAATTGACATTCAAATCTTCATCAATTGATATTCAAATCTTCATCCTATTTCTTCATATCTTCAAGTAGTTACCTCCTTATCTTCATCTCTTCAAGCAGTTACCTCCTTATCTTCATATCTTCAAGCGGTTACAATCTTCTTAACGATGCCTTCCTCCTCGAATCCTGCTTCACTTCCTAAACTTCCTCATTTCATAACACTACATATCAGACTTGATAAGTCAAACTATTCATCTGGAGATCACAAATCCTTGCAACCGTGAGAGCTCACTGCTTTGAAGATGTTTTGTTGTGTTCTGCTCCTCCAACGGATGTTGTGGCTGCTGATGGTGCCTCTAGCAGTGGATCAGACACATTGGAATGGCACAGAAAGGACCAATTTTTGCTGAGTTGGATCCTCAGTTCCATTAATGAATCGATGCTCGGCTATGTTAGTCGATGCAATCATGCCTTCCAAGTATGGAGAGTTTTTGATGAATTGTTTCACTCTCAGCCCAAAGCTAGAGCACTAAATCTGAGATTTCAGCTTCAAACCTTAAGGAGAGGTAATCTATCGATTGATGACTTTGTGTTGCAAATGAGAACTATTGCAGACCAATTACAGGCTGCAGGTGCACCTATTACTGATGATGATCTAGTTCTACACATCTTGGGTGGACTAGGATCTGAATTCGATGCGGTTGTTGTTCACTTGACAACCAGAGGTAACCTTCCCTCACTCTCTGAGGTTCATGCCATACTTCAAACTCATGAAATGAGAATTCACCACACTACAAGTACTGCTCATGTATCAAATCCTTCTGCACATGTGGTCACCAGGTCTGGTCAAGTTAAGTACAAGGGTAAAAAATATTTTCACTCTAAACCTAAAATCTTCTGCCAATTGTGTGGTAAGACCAATCACATTGCAGCTAAGTGCTTTAAACGTTTTGATGTTAACTTCGCTGGACTTGAGAATGGTGTTCCTCACAACACAAATACTGCTACTCAACCTCAAGTCAATCTGGCTCATCAAAGAACAGCTACTGGATTCTCTGGTAATACCTCTTCTACCACTTCATTACCTGACAATTCTACTGTGAATACATCAGATTGGATAGTAGACAGTGGTGCCACACACCATGTTACATCTCAACTCTCTTAGCTCTCCCTGAACTCACCCTACAAAGGTAATTCAAGCGTCACAGTAGGTAATGGCAATTCTATTTCCATTCATAATGTTGGTTCATTTACTGCTCCCACTCTTCACCCTGAAAGTCTTGTTACTATGAGTAATGTACTACATGTACCAGATATTACTAAGAATCTAATGAGCATCTCTCAATTCCTTAAGGATAACAATGCAGTGATTGAGTTTTACTCTACCTTTTGTGTTGTTAAGGATCTGGCAACACATCAGACTCTTCTGAAAGGGGTGCTCCATAATGGACTCTACACACTGGATCTCAGCTCTCTTGGTGCTGGTTCATCACATCAGAGTGCTTCTACTTTTCATTGTTCAGTTAGCAATAAGGATGTAATAAACAATAAAGCTATGTTGTAGCATCATAGACTAGGACATCCATGTGCTTCAAGTCTTACTTCAGTCTTGCATTCTTTGAAACTGCAAGCTCATAAATCAGATGTTCAATTTTGTGATAGCTGTAAACTTGGCAAACTTCACCAAAAACATTTCTCTTCTGTTATTCATACTTCAAGTGCTCCTTTTGAAATACTTCATGCTGATGAATGGGGCCCTAGTGCAGTTGCCTCAATTTCTGGTTTCAAATATTATCTGTCTTTGATAGATGATTTACGAGATTTTCTTGGATATTTCCTATGACTAACAAGTCTGAGGTCACTAGTCTGGTTACTCAGTTTATGTACACATTGGAAAGACAATTTAATGTGAAACTGAAGTTTGTTCAATGTGACAATGGTGGGGAGTTTGTGGCCCTTTCAAAGGTTCTGTTACCTCTTGGAGTTCAGGTCAGATTCTCCCGTCCTTACACTCACCAACAAAATGGTTTGGTGGAGAGAAAACACAGGCATATTTGTGATATGGGGCTATCCTTATTGGCTCAAAGTAATCTTCCCATGCCCTACTGGTGGCATGCATTTGCTACTGCTGTATTCCTTATAAACAGGCTTCCATCTCCCCCCCTCTCCAATAAATCACCCTATCTTCTATTGTTCAACAAGCCTCCTGACTATACCTTGCTAAAGGGTTTTGGCTGTTCTTGCTTCCCATACCTCAGTCCATATAACTCATCTAAATTACAGTATAGAAGCTCCAAGTGTGTCTTTTTGGGCTACTTTTTCTCTCACAAAGGATATTATTGCTTACATTCATCAGGAAGAATTTATATCTCACCTACAGTGGAGTTCAATGAGTCAGAGTTTCCTTATCAAGAAATCTTCTCTCATACATCTATCAGTACAACAAATTCACTCCCAGTGCATACTCCAATTCCTGAATTCAGCTCTCTCAATCCTCAACATACTGATTCATCATCTCCACCTCCCATAATCTTTCCTGATCAATATTCCCCCCTCCACTCTTCTGATTATTCCACAAATGAAAAGCTTCAGTTCCTACCTTCTACATCTTCTACTCCTGATCCTACTCCTCATATTCCATTATCTATATCCACATCTTCTGATCATGTTCTTGTTCCACTTTCTACTATACCTATTAACTCTCATCCTATGCAAACCAGGGCTAAATCGGGTATTCACAAACCAAAGGTCTTACACTGCTCCACTATTGTTGAACCAAATTCAGTTCCTGATGCACTTGCTCATCCTGATTGGAAGAAGGCTATGACTAGTGAGTTTGATGCACTCATTGCTAATAACACATGGTCCTTAGTTCCCAGATCAGCATATATGAATTTAATTACTACCAAGTGGCTTTTCAGAGTTAAATATAAGAAGGATGGTTCAGTGGAAAGACTAAAAGCAAGATTGGTTGCAAGGGGTTTTCAGCAACATGCAGGGGTGGATTATTTTCAGACTTTTAGTCCAGTAATTAAGCCACAAACACTAAGGCTTATCTTTAGTCTTGCTGTTACTAAGGGTTGGAGGATTCAACAGATTGATATAAACAATGCTTTTCTTAATGGTCAACTTTCTGAAACTGTCTTCATTGAGCAGCCTGAGGGATTCATTGACTCCAATCATCCTCTCTATGTCTGCAAACTAAAGAAGGCTCTATATGGTCTCAAACAGGCACCTAAGGCGTGGTATGATACATTAAAATCATTCCTTCTACAATCTGGTTTTCAACACTCAAAGTCAGATCACTGTTTGTTCTTTAAGGGTACTCCTGGCAGTCAGATATTCATGCTCATTTATGTTGATGACATCTTACTTACTGGGGATAATTCTGAGGATATTCAACATCTCATTTCAAATCTTAACACCAGATTTTCCCTAAAACATCTAGGGGAGTTGAGCTACTTCCTTGGTCTTGAGGCATCTGTCATTTCTAAATCTATTACTCTTACTCAATCCAAATATATCACTGATCTGCTAATTCGAGCCAATCTACTCAATTGTAAATCATGTACTACACCTTTCTGCCCAAGCTATAAAATCTCTCTCTCTCTGATAGTCCACCATTTTCTGATCCTACTCTCTTTAGGAGTGTGGTTGGAGCCCTTCAATACCTTACCCTAACAAGACCTGATATTGCTTTCTCAGTCAATAAACTCTCTCAGTATCTCTTGAATCCTACACTGAATCATTGGAAACTATGCAAAAGGATCCTGCGTTATCTTAAAGGTACCATAACTCTTGGTTTGTCGTTTCTTCCTGTTTCTAATTTCAGGTTTCAAGCCTTTGCGGATGCGGACTATGCATCTAATCTTGATGACAGACGCAGTACAAGTGGCTTGTGCATTATGCTTGGTTACAACATCATTACATGGTCGTCCCGCAAACAATCTGTGGTAGCTAGAAGCACAACTGAGGCCGAATACCGTGCCTTGGCTTCTGCCACCACTGACTTGCTTTGGCTTCAATCCTTATGCAAGGAAATTCAGCTTCCGCTCAACTCTCATAGTGTCATATGGTGTGATAATGATGGTGCCATAAAATTGGCCTTCAGTCCCTCATTCCATCACAAAACCAAACATATAGAAATTGATGTTCATTTTCTTCGGGAGAAGGTTACTTCAAAGGTAATTGATGTGTGTTATGTGCCTACTGAGAATCAAGTTGCTGATCTACTAACAAAGGCATTACCTCCATCAAGATTTCAGAAACTATGCAGCAACCTTGGTCTTTCCTGTTAGATATTTGTTTTTGGTGCATATTGAAGTATGCAGCAACCATGCACGTCAATATTGCAATTCAAATTGCAAGTCAGGTTGTTAAGATAATTCAGCAAGTAAGTTAGATAATTCTACTTCTAGAAAGTTAGGTGGTTAGGTTGTTACGGAGCCAGATACACTCCAATCATATTGTATAAATACCTCATGATGTACACTTTGAAAATTAGTTATGATAGTACACACTTTCAACAATTAGATTGCTAATTACTTCCCGTGGATTCGATATTTTAAAGTGCATTTGTGTGCGAACACAAATTGCTAGTCAACTCCCAATTTTATTGGTACGTTGATAAAGACGCATTGTAAGATTTTCTTCAAAAGATGGATTTTGATTTAGTAAGTTGCGTTTACGGTGGAGGAGTGATAGATATCACAAAAATTCAAACTTTAATGATAGATATATTCCTCCTCAGACAACACAACATATTAAATCAAAATCCATCTTGTTTTACAAGGTGCCTTGATTAACTTACCAATAAAACTGTGATCCAACAAAGAAAGTTTTTGAACCAAAAATAATATTTTCGATGAGATTTTCAATTTTCTTAACTAGGGCTACACATGAAATAATTTAGATTAAAATAATATCCATGGAAAAGCAGAGATTTATATATGTATATATAAACACACACCCATATATATTACGCACATATATATATATATATTGCAAAAAAAACTTATCGGTACGAACAGACGGCGGCTAGAGGAGGACGACGACGGTGGTGATAGAGATCCATGTGGGCGGCGTCTGTTGGTGGTAAAATGGCGGTAAGATGGAATATACATAAATATATACTTGCGGACATATATATAGAAGTATAAATTAAATTACACAATTAATAAAGAAAAAAATGAATCTTCTCGACTAATAGACAATAGCTTGGGAGAGAATGGACTGCGAAATAAAGGCAACAACGACTATACTAGGCTGCGGAACAGCTGGCGATGGAGTTTTCTATATAGAGTCCAAGTGGGGCAGCGCTGTACGCTGCTATGTAGAAGAAGGTATGTGAGTTAGGGTAATTAATTAAATGACCTTATAGTGGTTCAAAATCGGTTTATTAGAGGACTTATATAGTGTGGTTTTGAAACTGCCCTGTAGTTCATATTTTTTATTTTTTTATTATTTTGTGTAAGATTATCTTATAGAGAGGTTAGAAATTATTCTATAACATAATTTCTTTTTTTATATGAAGCTATGGAAATGGTTATTATGAAGATAACCAATCAAGGCCTACACCACTGTCTTTCTCATATTCCCAATGGGTATGATGACAAGATAGTTCTGGATTTCTACAAGAATGCTGAAGCAAATGTTGAAAGAAAGAAGCTGACAATTACTTTGCAAGGAAGGGATGTTCGAATCAGTGCAAGAGATATTTGCAGAGCTTTAAGTCTAAGAGATGGAGGAAATTCTCAGGACAACCTCAACTTGTCAGAGGAGGATAAGAAGTACTGGAAGCGGTTCACTGCAAACAAGGCATTTTCAGAGAACTGGAAGAGGACTTTCAAGAAAAACGACCTAGCTGTAGAGTATGTTTTACTTTATGAAGCTATTGATAAATGCTTATTATGTAGAACTGGTGCACATGATATAGGCACAAGATTACTATGGAATTTGATGATAGCTATTGATAAGGAGATTCATATTGATATAAGAGAGCTACTTTTGAGAAATATTAGCAATGATGTTGTGAAACCAGGAAGAAACAAAAGATTTGGTTTATTCTTAAACTATGTCCTTAAAGAAGTAGGTTTCTCATTATGTGATCGGTATGATGTTAGGGTTATACTAGAAAGTATGTTTTTACTTTGTATAACTAAACTGAATCTTTGAGCTTTATCTAAAATAAATCTTTTATCACTGTGTTTTAGATAATATGAATGTTATTTATTTATTGCAGTTCATTCAAATATAATAGTACAAGTTACACTATAGCTAAATGTGGTGATCCCCGGATAACTCACAGTAAGATCACATTATCAGTGTCTTGTAACAAGTACTAAATTCACAACCTAGATGGGATTTGAACACCCATTGGTAAACGGTTGATGTGTAAATTCCTGATTGGTTTATCTTGACCAAGGGATTACACTAGTGCATGATGATGCATTGAAGAGGACCTACAGAGAGGTAATTCTTCCGTACTGATTTATGGGATGAAGAATTAGACCTCAATAGTCGTTTATTTCTAAACCTCTGTCCCTTAAATAGGATTGTGTGTAATTCGCGCATGGCGCTTTATTTTGTTATGGGTAGAGAGTCTATGATACTCAATACTTTGCATCTTGGGCGACACCATTGAGAACATGACAGTTGCTAAGATTTAATACAGAGGAATGTGTGCTTGGAGAGTCTTCCATGATTAGTCCCCTTGGTGGGCTCTAAAAGTTAGTCATACTAAATCTTGCAAGTGGAATTTGTTTCCGGTATGATGATAAAGAAGAGCTGTCCTTACTCCAAGGTTAAGATGTTAAATTAATTAAAGCGTTCAGTGGCTTGATTAATTAATGGACAAGAGAATCTTAAACACGGGAAATAATGACCGGGAGCCATATGATTGTAATATAGGTTAAGATGGATAGTGCAACATTAATCCTATAGTGGAGTGAGATTAATGTTAATGGGTTGAATGACATTGGGCTCAATGTTAGAATTCAAGGCCCATTAGGAGGTCCAATCTTAATTCTCCTAAAGGCCCCTCAAGTAGCTCAATTAAATGTCCAACAATGAACAAGGTGATTAAAATAAAAGAAATAATTTTTGGCCCAACTAGTTATTATTTTCGAAATTTAATGTATTAAATTCATGAGAGATTTTATGAAAAATAGATATGTATCTTGAATACAAGAATATCTAATAAAATCTAGATCTCATTGAATTAAAATATATTGTGTAATTTTCGAACATTATTGTATAAAAATATCAAGAATTGAATATTTGATATTCAAGATTATCAAGAATAGAATATTTGATATTAATGATAATCAAGATTTGAAATATTAGATATTCAAGATCTTGTATTCTCATTATAAATATGAGATGATACAAGACTTCATGATTATTATCATTGAATCAAAATTTTAGAAATTTTGGGATTCATAGGGCAACAAAATTATTCTTTTTCCTTGTGTTGAAATTAATCGTGTGGCCTCCCACTTGGTGTACGAGTAAGGATGAGGGAATACTTGAGAAGGCCTTAAGGTAGATCAAGTTGATCGTGTGATCCAAAGCAAGGGTACTCCTAAAGCATCTCAAAAGAACTCCTTTTGTCTCAGAAACCTCCTTCTCATCAAGAGGCATAATTCACTAAATTCTTTAGTTCCGCATGTGTAGGGCTTTATGTGATTTTATATATTCATATGTTTTGCATGCAAAGTCTGTTGTTCGGTATACAATTATTTGATTTAATTATATTTAAATCATGATATTAATTGTGGGCTTAAATTTGTATTTAACGTAAATCACGAATAGATCCGCATTTAATTCCCCAACAACTGGTATCAGAGCCGGTTTTTGGCTCTATACGTTAAATTGTAATTTAAGTGTTTAATATTAAATTTGAAAATTGGATAATAGAATTGCTTGATCTTTTTTTGCAGGTATCCAATTGTCATGGTATTTAATATTTTTTATGCATGCATGTATGATGATACGGTTTTTAAATCCGATTCGTTTGGATCGTTTTTCCTGTGAGAAAATCCACGGGTAGACTAAAATATTTTTTTGTAATAGACTAGTCTAGAGGATAGGCTTATTTATTTTTCGTAAATAAATTGTAACCAATATTGAAGAGGAAGGACGAAGATTTTAAAGCCCGGAGATAAAGTTGTTGTATTTTTGCTGAAGTCGAGTGGGAGCTTAATCGAGACGGATGATAAAGCTTGAAGACGAACGGTGATTACGATATCTCGTAGTCAAAACGAGAAATTAAACCATGACAATTGGATATAATGTGCCAATTGTTTAATTTGTTTTGATGCATGCTTTATTTATTTAATTTGATTAAATATTTGATTGCATGAATATCGTGATGAAAAATCTCCACTCTGAAAATTACTAAGTACGTTTTAATTATAATTCGGTATTTTATTCTAGATAATAAAATTGAATTATTTGGCCTACATGATTTATTTATTTGTGAAGTCTTTTGACTACGCATTGGCAAGCGCCTTTCTCCCTATCGGATAGGTCAAAATATAAGTTCACATGAACAAATTCCCTAAAGGATGATTGTGGATTATTATTAGTGGCGGTATTGACCCTCCCATCGAGTGGCTTATTCAAAATGAAATAATAATCCTATATTTAATCATGGTTAATACTTAGGTATAAAATTGGCATTTTATTACTCCCCATCGGAGTCCCTACCGATTTTATATGGTCAGTGGGAGCCGACTATTAATTTTTTAAATTAAAAGTTTGTAACTGTTCTTGTTTGTAACTTGCTTAAATGTGTTTGCATAAACATCCACACTCATCGTGGCTTATGTGAACTGTTTTAAGATGTCGGCCGATTTATGCTACATATTTTTTTTTGAGATTTTAATATAAGGCATAATCGAAATTTGTGATAATCTTTGCAAAGCGGTATGTAATACTTAAAGATAACAAATTGAAAGGTGAAAACTATGTTGATTGGAAACATCACTTATTTATTGTTTTTACCGCACAACAACACAAATGGGTTTTTGACACACCAAATCCCCCTACGCCTACGGATGATGCAGATAACGCCGAAAGGGAGTATCATAGGGAGTGGATGAAATCCGATGAAATGGCTAGGTGTACCATTTTGGCTTCAATGTCAGATGTGTTGCAACACCAACACCAAGACATGGAATCCGCTTCTAATATGATGGTAAACCTTAAGGAAATGTTCGCTCATCAGAATCGTACGGCTAGACAAATTGCCATGCGAGACATGTTATCGCTGAAAATGGTGGAGGGAACGCCCGTAAGGGATCACGTTCTCGAAATGATGGGCTACCTCAACAAGTTACAGGTACTTTGAGCGGAATATGATGCGGAAACACAAGTTGATTTCGTTTTCCATTCTCTACCGAAAAGTTTTGAGCAGTTCCAGTTGAACTATATGATGAATAATCAAGAGTTCACGTTGGCACAACTCTTGCAAGCTTTGGTATCGGCGTAGACACTCATGGGACACCAAACTCAAATCTTGGTGGCAAGCGGTCCGACTTCTTCCGTTCCGAAGGGTGGGAAGAAGAAGAAATAGACCAAAGGCCCGAACCAAGCTAAGAGTAAGGTAACTAATGAGAGAGGGATCAAGAAAGCTACCAAAGGAAAGTGTTTCAACTGCGGTGAGAAAGGACATTGGAGGACGGCCTGTCCCAAACCAAAGAAGGCCGGGAAGAAAGATAATTCTCTTGCACTTGTTGTTGATACTTGTTTAGCGGCGTGTGCTTCCCATTCGTGGGTAGTGGATACGGGAGCCACTTCCCATCATGTATTTACAAAAAATTTCTAATAATTTCTAATAATTAATCTAGCAATATAGTATATTAATCCAAATTATTATATATATAATTCCTAATAATAACCTAACAAAATTTCTATAAATAAAATATTATTAAAATGCATAAAAAAAATAAAAACATATTCATATATATATAAAATCCAAATAAATATATATATACAAAATAATAAAAAAATCATATATATACACATACAAATATATACATATATATACGAATTATATATATATATATATACACACATACAAAATATATGTAAATATATATAATGGCATAATTTTAATTTACCTAAATGGGAACGAAAGTCAAAATTTTGATTGGTGGAATGGTGGCGGCAGTGGTGGTTTCAACAGTGGCGGCGGTGGAGGCTGGACGGAGTATTGAGGAGGGGGGCGTTTGCATGCCATTTTCGCAGAAGGAAGAAGAAAGGAAGAAAGGTGGAGATGGAAGAAAGGGGCGCGTTGTTCGAAGCCCTATATTCGGGTTCAGAGCAGTTTAAAACCGCTTTATCATTATAGCGGTTCATAACATCTGTGACCTTAGCGGTTCTCGACCGCTGTGCAGCTGAAAGCGGTTTGAGAACCGCTGTCTAAACTTTTTTTTTTATTTTTTTTTCTGTAGCGGTTTGAACCGCTTTGTAAGACTTTTTTGTTTTAATAATTTTTGTATTTTCTAAGCTTTGCTTAGAAAGCTCATTAAGCAAATGATGTAACGCCCCAGTTTTCCAAAATGCAATTTTGTCATTCTAGAAACCCGAGTCGTCACTTAGTGACTGAAAATCCGTACCTTTTTTTTTCAAAATATCAAACACTTTTAATGACATTAAATAGATAGCGGAAGCATGTGTTTCGTTAAAAGAACACGTAGACAGCGGAAAGATAATTTTTTTGTTATGAAAGACATGGAGATAATTTTGATGATTTAATATGCAAGGATCTTTATAAAAAGTTTGGCACAAAATAGACAACAAAATAACTATCATACATTATCATCCAGAGATTTTATAACTGTTCTTCACTTTTGCATTTTCATAAAGTCATAATAAAAGTTATCGTTCTTAACTCCTTTTCTTTTGATGCATGACAAAATACCAATACAGGAAACCGTATCACTCTTCCACTGGCACGAACTCCACCTCGTCATATCCTGAAAAAGATTTATAAATAGGGGGGATGAGATTTGAATTCTCAGTGTGGGCGACCTGTACGCTACTATACAGATTGGTAGTATGCAAACATATCGTTTTTGTAAAAACATTTTTCATAGCCACAAAGGCTCATCATTCATCATATAGCCCTCAGGCTCTGTCCACCGTGGCGCCTAGCTACACAA
>JAPKLY010000296.1:557424-592236 GCA_026898435.1 Prunella vulgaris
TATAGCCCTCAGGCTCTGTCCACCGTGGCGCCTAGCTACACAAGCCAAACCACTACATATCATTTGAGATATAGCCCTGAGGCTCTGTCCACCGCGGCGCCTAGCTACACAAGCCAGACCACTACATATCATTTGAGATACTTCGCCCGTAGGCATTTGGGCAATAACCTCGTAACTGGACCCGAAGGTCAAAATATTTTCATCCGCATACACCATCAGTCCATATAGTATTCAAAGCAATACAGTAAATGTCACTCACCTTAAACATTTTCCTTTTGTAAAAACAATCACCATTCTTTTCACCCAGAAATCCTCATCACCGTTCTCGCACTTACACCTAGCATCATTCGTTGCGTTTCAGTTATTGATGTCTTAGAATTTTTTTTTTAGATTTTATACACGTTTGTCCGAAAGGGGACATTTTGAGCACTTAAAGTCTTATTCTCTTTATTCTTATCACTTAAGAAAACATATAGTCATAAATTCAAACAAGAGAATATAACGTTTTAAAATTAGCAAGAAAACTTTATGTACTAGACATAGCAAGAAAACATGATGTTCTAAACATAGCAAGGAAACATAATATCCTAAACTTTGCAAGGAAATATAATAATATAAACTTGAAGAGTATATAGCACATACACCTTAAAATAGATGAACATGTAGTATTTTAATGTCCTAAACATTAAATAAAAAGAACATATAGCATGTAATTTGCTAAGGCTTAAAACTTGCAATAACTAGTGCCCTAAACCTTTAAATGGTAAACATATCATCATAAAATTAGAATAATGAGTTCAAAACCATGCAAACAAAATTCCATACATAGCATTTTTGAACTCCAAATCACTATCACATGATGCTCATCAAATATGATTTATTTTAGAAAGAAACAATTTGAAAAGAAATATCTTTTATTTTATATTCTTAAGTATTTTCTAAACACATTTCAATATAACCAAAAATCACAAAACTTGTATAATGGGATCATAATTAGGTGTATAACACCTTGTGGCAATTCATTTTGTAAGTGAAAATTTTAGGTTTTGGATCATGTTTAGAAAGAGGACAATGATTTTCTTAGGTTTCCATAGAAAATTCCAACACGACCTTAACAAAATATTTTTTGTAAATATTTAGGCTAGTTCAAAAACTTTGAAATAAATCATGGAGATCCCCAAGTTCACCTAGTATTTATTTGTGTATTTCCCAAAAGTTGTGCTTGAGCCGATTTTTCTCAAAAATTCAAAGAATTCCGAATTTGGGGACTTCTCAAGGCAAACAAGAAAATATAGTCCTTAATCTAAAATCAACACCAAACATCATGCCATTCACTTAAATCATGCATTCAAATAGCATTTATTAACACATAGCCTTCACTAAACATAGAATTTAGACTAGTTTTATCATGGAAAACATTTACATTTTTCTTTTACAAGAAGGTAACACATGAGCAACAACATTCAAGTAGGGCAGTTTGCATTTTGGACGACACTCATACAAACTTTGAGCATTTTATAAAAATATCAAAACTAATCCAAAAACTGTGAAATTTTTACAGTAGCTACCTCATCAAGTCTAGTTCACAAATAAAATTTCTTTCATGTAATTTGGTTTAGGAAAATACGAGTTTTAGGCTTGTTTTCAAAACATGGCAGATTGTTCTGGAAATTCCAGAAACTATGCAACTTTATAAATAATTTTGGTAAAAATATTTAAACACCTCTAAAAATCAAGAAATAAATCATGAAGGTACTAAACCTCATTTAGTATTTTACCATAATTTTTAAAATATTTTTCCATGAACTGATTACTCCCAGAAAATCCATAATTTCGAAATAAGGAGCATTTTGTCACACGTTCGTAGAAAATTCATAACTTATTAACGAAAACTCCAAAAATGCTCAAAATAGATTCAAATGAAAGCTAACTTGATCTAGTTTCCAACCATATAAAGATAATCCAAAAATATTTAACACATGAGGTGCGAATTCTGTAAGAAATTCGAGGTCAGTGCATAAAGTGTGTGATTTGTGTGCATGCTTTCACTTACATTTTCAATTCCATAACTACCATGCAACCAACATTTTAACACCTTCAAAAACATCATCCAAGACTTCATTTATCATGCATTTGAACATTAAAAGTAACAAAGTCCTAAGGTTTCATGGTATCTAAAAATATGGAACAATAAACACACATAGCTTACATATACATGCAAGAAAAACCAAATGTTTTGAGTTGGGGTTTTACAACCTTTGGAGCCTTTTTCTTGTCAATAAAAGAAGCTTTATTTGTCCCTTGACCATTAAGCTTGTAGGAATGGAGCACCACTTGGGGGAATACTTTGGTTTTGAGCTAAAACAAGGCAATAGAGTAAGTTAGGAAAAATAGAGAGAAAAACATGAACTTAAAGAGAGAAGGAGAGATGGAGAGCTTATTTTTTTGCTTGGAGTTGGCCTCAAAACTTCAATACAACTTCATAGATGACTTTATACATGATAATGAAAGCTTCTTATGGTTGTAAATGGTAGAAGAAAATTTCCTTCTCCCTTGAAATGATAATGGCCGAAAGTTGTAAGTGAAGGGGGAAGAGATGCTTTGCTTGTTTTTCTCTTTCATAGGTTTCTTGTCAAATGAAGGAAGAGTATCAAGATAATGCATATATATAGAGGTAAATTCTTGTCTTGGCTGAATTTGAGTGTGTAGGAGAGGGTAGGAGAAGTCAAGGGTAGGTATGGAAAGTTGGGGAGTAGGAAAAGAAAGCATGATTCCTTAATTTAGGGGTATGGTACACTTTGACCCAATTTTCTTCAAACTATCAGCTTGGTGTCGGTCATGTGGGTATTTAGGAGGGGAATTTGAGTTCTAACTGTATTTTGGGACGCGATATGGTTTTCGGTGTTGAAATCGGATATTATTCGGTCACGTTTTGGGCTCCAAAAATTAATATTTTGATCGTTTTGGCACACTAAATTTTTATATCTTGTATTTATTAATCAAACCTTGTATTTAACTCATTTTACTAATTAAGTCTTGATTAAAAACTGTAATTACTCGCCGGATTGATGAATTTTGAAATTTAGGGTTTTTGGTTCGACATTTGGCAACAAACGTCTAAATTTTTATTTAATAATTCTCTTAAACTTAAAGGCCTTTAAAAGCCTATTTAGGACCTTATCTTACTCATTCCATTGATATATTTATGTCCGATTCGCAGTTACGGTGCTAGGAGTGCTTCCGGTTCCGGTTTTGGACCATCCGTTGAGTAGAAATCAACCATTTAAAAATATAATGTCCTTAAAGAAATAAAAATTAATAAGTTAAAATATATATACATAAAACATAACATTTAATATATATAATAGAAAATCCTAATTTGGTTCGGGGTATTACAAATGAGCTCCCTAAGTGAGCACATAGAGAGCTCATTTGCTAATGAGCTTTCTAAGTAAAGCTATGCAAATGAAAAAATGTAGTAGTGGTACATGGTACTACAAGTCTTAAATAGACACAACAGTGCATCTACTTATGAGTGCGACTATTAACACCTACGTATTTGCTCAATATACACCTACTTTATGTTGGAAAATAAATTGAATTTTGACCATTAGTTAAAGTACATGAACTTGAGTCAAATTTATCATGCACCTAAATTGAATGTACATTTGAATATGCATATACTTACATTTAATTTTTGATGACTCATATGCCTAGATGATGAGCATAAATAGGAGTCGTTGATGGAGTTGTAAAAATTCAAGAAAAAGTATTTCAAAATTACAAAATCAGTTTCTGCATCTTCAAAATCATTCTTTTTCTCCAAAATAAAATCAACAACAACAACAATATAGTGTCGTCCATGCATTTAATTGTATGTAACTACAATTGTTATTACACCACTAATTTAGTTTTTTTGTTAGTATTTTAAGCATTTAATTGTATATAACTCCAAAATGAGCCACATTTTTTAAAATTGATCAAATTAATTCTGTTTTTATTTTAATTTGTTTATATGTATATATATATTAAAAATAAATTTGATAAAGAACATAAAATTTACAACATAAAAAATAAATTTATAGAAAATTAGAACATAATAAAATATTAAACAATAAAAAAATTGGGTAAAAAATTTAGTAACCGCCTAAACTATACTTTAAATTTAGAAACCGCCCAAGACACATTTATGATTCGTGCGGTATCCCTTTAAATGACATAACTCCTACTATAATCCATGAAGATAATGTTGCCTGTATTTCTCAATTGAGTAACGGCTATGTCAAAGGGAACTTGACGAAACATATTTCCCTTAAATTTTTTTATCCTTATGAACTCCAGAAGAGTGGTGAAATTACGATACAACAAATACGCTCAAGTGACAATCTTGCAGATTTTATCACTAAATCCCTTCCTGCATCTACTTTCGAAAAATATATTCATGGGATTGGGATGCATCGACTTGAATGATTGTCATCTTCAGGGGGAGTATCAACTTTAAAACAATCATGAAGATTGTATCCCAAAAATTGACCGTTGTACTCTTCCTTGTTAACTAATATATATTCTTCCAAATTATAATTAAAATGTCCAAGGGGAGTGTTATAAATTATTAATATTATGGACATTACTAATTAGATAAGTCAATTGGGTCTTTGGCCTAATGGGCCTTAAGATTAGCTAGGGTTACATTCATTATATATACTTGTATTCCTAATTATTGGGAAATATATTTTTTTAGGACCGTAATTATAGGGTAGTTAGAAAAGTAGGGCAATATATTTTAAGGCTTGGAAATGTAGGACAATATCTGTTCAGGCTTGGAAAAATAGGACAATAACTTTGAAAAGTTATAAATTTAGGCCTATTTGAGCCCGAATTTAACCCAATTCGGGCTCAATTGTCCTACTAAATTTTAGTAGATTATAAGTTGCTAAAAGTATTCGAAAAAATGTACTCCCTCCGTCCCGTAGGAATTTGCACCCTACGGGACGACACATTTTTTAAGGAAAATTATTTTATATATAAAGTAGTGGCACATGGGTAAATATGTGTAAAAGTTTGTGAGTGTACACGTAAATCAATGTTTCCTTTTTTGGTAGTGTGCAAATTTGTGTGGGACGTCCCAATAAGGAAAGTGTGCAAATTCCTGTGGGACAGAGGGAGTAATAAATTGCTTACAATTTAGCTCAAATTTGGTTTAATTCGGGCTCAAATTGGCCTAGATTTACAACTTTTCAAAATTATTGTCCTACTTTTCCTTGCCCAAAAAACATATTGTCCTATTTCTCTAAGACTGAAAACATATTGTCCTACTGTTACAAGCCAAAAAACATATTGTCCTACTTTTCCAAGCCCAAAAACATATTGTCCTTAAATTACAACTACCCTATAATTACGGTGCTAAAAAACATTTTTCCCCCTAATTATTGTACACACAACAACTACACAATATTATTATTTTTATCTCCTAGCTTGGTCGCTCCCAGACGTAGTATTTGTGATGAACTGGGTTATCAAATCTTTTGTTCATTCATTTCATTTATCACATTAATTACAAAAGCTCCTTCAGTTGATCATCTATATTTGAAAATTTTATTCTAAAACAAATAATAGAATTGAAAGAATAATTACATTTTAACCATTTAAAAGAATAATACAAGTGAAAATATTAATATAGTTCATTCATTACCGCGACATTAAAGAAATGGGTGCTATTTTTAGTAGAATTACAGTCACTTGCCATTGGATCATTTAGCATGTCTAGGCCCACTAATTAACCAACCATATCATGAGATTGTTAAAAAAAAAAACCCACTACCTCTGCACACTGCAAAAATATACACACTAACCCTAAATCCCTAGGTTATAGATTGGCATTTGTAGCCCCTCACTTTCCGCTGCTCTTTCCTTTCTCACTCTAAAATCTCTCTCTCAGAAACCTAAAAATGCCCTACAATGAATTTGAGGAAGAATGTGGATCTGAGTCCGAGTCCGACCTCGCCGTCGAGATGGATGTAAGCTTTTCAAATTCATATGGAGATCTATCCAAAATTGGGATTGGGAAAAAGAAATGGGCGCTTCTTTCTCAATCAAGTTTTGTCGGCTCAAATTATCGGTGACTGGTAATTATTTCTCATTTCAAATTGTTGACTTTTTATATATATGTTAATTATATGGATCTCTCTAAATTTCTCATTGCATTCTAAATTCCCAAATGATATTTTTGTGTATATTTTAATTGAAAAACTCATCTCATAAAAATTAATTGTGTTATGATTTTTGCCTTGTTTGAGAGGAATAAGTACATGTGAGTGATCTAAAAATTACTTTTTAATTCATTGGAAAGAGTTTTAGTTTAATGTTATTATAAAGTATTGAGAGGAAGAAACTGTGTTAGATACTGTTAGTCTCTTAGTGGTGAAGGTCTAAAAATAGAGGAGGGATGAATAGACCTTCAAATAAAGAAATAATTTTTTTTGAAAATAATGTATTAGGTAGAGTCTTTACAGTACATTTGTTTTAAAATTCACAAGTGTTTTGGACCTAAAACTCACAACTGTAGAAATTGAACTCAACTTGTAGATATCTTTTTCATAGTGGTTCAGAGACTATAAAGTGTCTTAAGAAAGCTCTGGGTGCAGTGGAATAAAATGTAAGTGCTAATGAAAAATAATGTAACCACGTAAATATACAACTGATTGACTAGACAGTCCACAAGTGTAGATTCTGAGTTCTTCCTTTAAATCACTAGCTTAAAAATAATGACGTGTGTCACAAAAAATATAAATGAGAGAATATTAAATGCAATGACAATAGGTAAATATATAAAGAAATACAAGGAATTATAGTGGATCAGAGACTATAATGTCTTCCTAGGTACACCACTATCAGCTTTTATATATATATTGAGCACTCCACTTCTTTCACTATCTCTTCTTACCAAATTTATTCCTTTTCTCTCTCTCTCTCTCTCTTCCACGATCAAGATGTCTCTGAGTCGGTTCGAATGTCCAATATGCAAAAAAATATTTAGTAGTGGAAAAGAATTATGTGGGCACAAGGGGGTTCACCTTCCTGCCCGAAGTCGGCCCATTACCTACAAATTAAGTTAATTTTCAAAATAGCTACTTCTAAATTTTCACTTAAATTTTTATGAATGCAAAGTCGTTCTTGGTGTGGATTTCCAATTTGTTAGGATCTTGATTTTATTTTAAGCGATTATAGTTATTAACTTTAAGATTTTTTTTTTTGTAAAATGATGAAAATTAATTTTTTATTATTGAGTAACAACTTAGAGGATCTGGGGTACTCTAAATATGTGCCCATTCTAAGTATATATGTATATATATATATATATATTAAACTAATTGTTTGCTACATACTCATTTACCGTGACAATTATTCATAGTAAACAGATTAATTTAATTATGATGAATGTCATTTTATATATATCTTTTTGTATAAAATGCTGAAATAAATATTATTAATTAATTAGTTCTGTTGTTATCAAATTTAATTCAAAATACCCATGTACCTGGCCTTGTGTTGCTTAAGTGCTTAATGCTTTCAATATTCTCTATGTTACCATCATATGTATACCCATATAAAATGATATCATTAACATATGGATCTGTTTCTTATATTTTTGTTTCTATTAATGTGTAAGAATCTTTCCATGTAAAAATTCACATTTTCTTTTTGGTGCAATTAACAGAGAATTCCTATTGCATTTACTCAACATGCCGCTCCCAGAGGAAATGTTTTTAAAAGATCGAAATGACAATGTTATGGAAAGTTAAGCTGGCGAAATTTGACCAATTGGTGTTTCACCGATGGATGGAAAAAATTTGTCAAAGCCAATTTATTGACATACAGAGATCTTTTAGTGTTTTATTATACCACAAAGGATCTATTTTAAGTCAAATATATACACACATATATATATATGGTGGTATACCTCGGAAGACATTATAGTCTCTGAACCACTATAATTCCTTGTGTTTCTTTATTTACTTACCTATTGTCATTTTATTTAATATTCTCTCATTTATATTTTTTGTGACACACATCATTATTTTTAAGCTAGTGCATTTAAAGGAAGAACTCAGAATCTACAGTTGTAGACCGTCTAGTCAATTAGTTGTATATTCACGTAGTTATATTATTTTTCATTAACAAGTACACTTTATTCCGCTGCACCCAGAGGTTTCTAAAGACACTTTATAGTCTCTAAACCACTTTGAAAAAGATATCCACAAGTTGAGTTCAATTTCTACAGTTGTGAATTTTAAAATAAATGTAATGTAAAGACTCTACCTAATACTTTGTTTTTGAAAAAAATCTATTGCTTTATTTGAAGGACTATTTATCCCTCCTCCCTTTTTAGACCTACACCACTAAGAGACTAACAGTATCTAACACAGTTTCTTTTCTCAATACTTTATAATAACATTAAACTAACTCTTTCCAATGAATTAAAAAGTAATTTTTAGATCACTAAAATGTACTCATTCCTCTCAAACAAGGCCAAAATCATAACACAATTAATTTTTATATCTTGAATGTAGAGTTTTTTTTTTTAAATTTTTTTGGTATAACATAATTTTTATGAGATGAGTTTTTCAATTAAAATATACACAAAAAGATCATTTGGGAATTTAGAATGCAATGTGAAATTTAGAGAGATACATATAATTAACATATATATTAACAATCATTAATTTTAAAGGAGAAATAATTACCCGTCTCCGATAATTTGAGCCGACAAAATTGATTGAGAAAGAAGTGCCCCTTTCTTTTTCCCAATCCCAATTTGGGATAGATCTCCATATGAATTTGAAAAGCTTACATTCATCGCGACGACGAGGTCGACCTCGGACTCAGATCCACACTCTTCCTCAGATTCATTGTAGGGTATTTTTAGGTTTCTGAGAGAGAGAGAGAGATTTTAGAGTGAGAAAGGAAAGAGCGGCGAAGAGTGAGGGAAAACAAGTGCTAATTTATAACCTAGGGATTTAGGGTTACTGTGTATATTTTTGAAGTGTGCAGAGGTAGTGGGCTTTTTTTTTCTTAACAATCTCATGATATGGTTGGTTAATTAGTGGGCCTAGACATGCTAAATGATCCAATGGCAAGTGACTGTAATTCTGCTAAAAATAACACCCATTTCTTTAATGTCGCGGTAATGAATGAACTATATTAATATTTTCTCTTGTATTATTTCTTTAAATGGTTAAAATGTAATTATTCTTGCAATTCTATTATTTGATTTAGAATAAAATTTTCAAATAAAGATGATCAATTGAAGGTGCTTTTGTAATTAATGCGATAAATGAAATGAATGAACAAAAGATTTGATAACCCAGTTCGTCACAAGGACTACGCTTGGGAGCGATCAAGCTAGGAGATATAACTGATACAATAATTAGGAATACAAATATATATAAGGAATGTAACCCTAGCTAACCCTAAAACCCATTAGGCCAAAGGCCCAATTGACTTATCTAATTATTAATGTCCGTAATATTAATAATTTATAACACTCCCCCTTGGACATTATAATTATAATTTGGAAGATTAATATACATTAGTTAACAAGAAAGAGTACAACGGTCAATTTTCGGGATACAATCTTCATGATTGTTTTAAAGTTGATACTCCCCCTGAAGATGACAATCTTTCAAGTCGACGCATCCCAATCCCATTAATATATTTCTTAAAAGTAGATGCAGGAAGGGATTTAGTGATAAAATCTGCAAGATTGTCTCTTGAGCGTATTTGTTGTATCATAATTTCACCACTCTTCTGGAGTTCGTAAGGATAAAAGAATTTAAGGAAAATATGTTTCGTCAAGTTCCCTTTGACATAGCCGTTACTCATTTGAGCAATACAGACAACATTATCTTCATGAATTATAGTAGGAGTTATGTCATTTAAAGGGATAGCGCATGAATCGTAAATGTGTCTTGGACGGTCTCTAAATCTAAAGTGTTTCTACTTGCTCGGGAGATTCAAAATTCTTCATGGGGATAGGCATTAACTCCCAAGTCCGATGCCCGAGTGCAGACTGAGCATGCTCAGCCACTGTGGCTTGGTTCAGAGTGTGTGCATTTCTCGCAGACGAATTTCCTCTCAGATGAGTCGTGGAGTATCCACCAGAAGTGTTGGGGAGACTAGCACGGGTTGTAGCGACAACCTTTGATTTCGTCATTTTAACTATCTGCAGGAGAAGATGTTCGAATCTAAAACCAGCTTGAAGTTTGCCTTTAAAACTTTCTTAGAGACTTTAGGATTTGAAGATGAACTTCAAAATCCGAGTCTAAATCCTTAAGATTTGTAGATGTAAGTATTCGTAGCCCTTCTTCTAGCTCCAATTGTTATTTCCTGATGAATTTGCTATGTGGCTCTGATGAGGATAACAAAAATACATTATTTATGGAAGAACGGTTATATAATAAACGTAAAATTAACGCAGAGATTTGTCCAGGTCTTGTATTGCATGAGCTGAGACTTATATGTAGTCTTTGTATTATCGAGAATTTCGGATCATTACAATGATGGCCCTAAAGCCATATTTATAAATGATTTCAAATATGGTATGTGCACCTATCATGCTAAATTGGTCAACCAAACCGTTACATTTGCTATTTCAGGAAGTATTCTCTCCATCAATGGAAACTTCCCCTTGTATGGAAATTAAATGACTCTAATTATGCCATGAATTATGCATAATGACTATAATTCCTCTTGTAAGAGTTGACCATAAGCTTGCTCGTGCCCGCTTATCTTGCTCGTGCTTGTAGGTGTTCGACCTGCTCGTGCACATAGGTGCTCGACCTGCTCGTTCTTATAGGTGCTTGGCCTGCTCGTGCTTGTAGGTTCTTGACTTACTCGTGTCCGAGCTCCAAGTTATTCTTTATTGGGCATGGGCCTCGTCCGATCATTTATGGGCTTGGGCCCACTATAATAATCGTACCACAACATAGGTGAAACTTGATAATAAATAAAATAGAAAAGAAAAATTAAAACATAATTTTGGGCCCGCTTGGTTAGGAGAAATGAGGGTGGGGAATGAGAATGAATGGAGACTAATGAGAATTCATTTCCATTTGGAGTGTTTGGTATTATTTGTTATAAATGAATGGGATCATAAAAACAAGTTAAAAAAGAGGTAATCACTAACTGCATAGTGATTGCCCCCTTGTTGATACCCATTATGTTAAGTACCTTGGTTTAGATTTTGATGTATGCAAAACAATGTGTTTAATTGGATAAAATGATCTAACACTTGTGCTAAGGAAATTGGTGTTTGAAATTTATAATTGTAAGTGAAGTCTGCAGCTGTATACTTGATCATTCTACAGCCAGACATGACCCTACAGCTGTAAGGTTTCTCTACAGCCCAATTTTGTATTTACAGGACTCTACAGCTGCAAGGTTGAAGACCCCACAGCTGAAAGAACCGTTTGAAAGAGATGATACAAGTCTCAGATTATTTGAAGATTATGAAGACCCTTAGGCACAATTAGTGTAGCTCTCAAGCACTCACTATAATGTACTTGAGTGGAGGTTATTTCTAATGAAATCTGCAGGATAATGAAGATTATTTTGAAGACAGCCAGAATTCTGAAGAAAAGGACAATAGTACACTCAGTACTATCCTGTGTGAAGGATGAGGACCACCTCACACATGCCAATAGAGAGAGAGGAGCTTTATCCGGATTTTGAATTTGAAATTCCCAACGGATAAGTCACACCACTCAATCTATAAATAGAAGAAGTCCTCAGAGGAAGCAATAACAACAACCCTGAGCATACAAGCATTCTTCCTAAGCAAGTCTACAGCCAACATATTTAAAGAGAGCTTTATTATTTTTTATCTTTCTTTGTGATTCATAGGATAGTTGGTTAGAATTTTCTTAGAAAGAATCACACCTTTTGTACCTATTTTATATTTCTACTTAGTGTAGATATCTCTTTGTGAGGTTTTGTAAACTCTTTGTGAGTTATATTCTGAGTGAATAGGGTAGTTTAATCTTTTGTTAGAATAGGAATCTGAGTTAACCTAGTTCTAAGGGGGAACTACTTGTATTGATCTAAGTGATCTCATCCTAGTGAATTTGGCACCTAAGTGGTGTAACAGTGGATGTAGGTGGTCTTTTTATAGACACTGAACCACTATAAATTTGGTATATTTACTTTCTGTCATTTATATTCTTGTTCTGCATATTTAATTTACCAGTTACATTCATCATTCTTTTGAAAATTAAGTGCATAAAAATTTGTGATTTTCACAAAGAGAAACTGACTCTACAGCTGTAGACTTCTTTTAGTCACTCAGCTGTTAAGTTTGTTTATATTGTTTTTCATTAACACTCACTTATTTCCGCTGCACATTAGAGTATTCTCAATACACTTTTAAGTTTGTGAATTTTTTTTTTTCTTAAGATCGATTTATCCTAAAATTAGAATGTTTTAAAGTTTTTGTATTTATTATCCAATTAATTTCATATTTTAGAGTATTATTAAATAATTTGCTTAAAAATATATATTTTGTTAATTTTGTTGACAAATAAAATTTAATGATCAAAATTACAATTGAAGTCGTAAATTTTAGTGACGAAAATTGATATTAACTCTTATTTGTTTTAATTATTATTAGAGGCACACTCATGTAAAACGTTTCACAGTGTAAAATATACCATATTAAAAATTTGCGGGTTCTTAATCGGGTCGGGTGGAATTTGATTTTTTTTTTCCATAATTTTTGCAGCTATAATTCCAGATTTTTTTGCACACAGGTATGTTACAATTTGGGCAAATGCATGTTATTATTAAGCTTTATACTTCTATATATATATATATATATATATATAAATATATGCACATGTATATATTTATGTATATGTCATCTTACCCCCATTTCACCACCACCAGACACCGCCGACAGGGCTCTCCATTGCCGCTGCCATCGTCTTACTCCAGCCGCCGTCTGTTTATACCGGTAAGTTTTTTTTGCATTATAAATATATATGATACATATATCTATATATGTGTGTGTGTGTTTATATATACATACAAATCTATTCTTTTCCATGGATATTATTTTAAGTCATAACTATTTCCGATGTGATCTTAATTCAGAAAATCGAAGACCTCACTGAAAATATTCTCTATGGTTTAAAAAAATCATTGTTGGTTCCTGATTAGGGTTATATTTGCATCAATTTGTGCTTATTTTGAGATGAACTTCTAGAGTTTTATATGCATTTAGGACCTTATTTGCTACATATTTCGCTAATTGTTACTTGAGCTTCATTGAAAAATTATTATTCATTTTAATTAAGTAATTTCAAGAATTTCATAATTTTTATTATTTAATTAATAACTATAATTTTACAGGCCCTAATTGGGAATTTAAAGATTTCAGAAGATAAAATGACGTGGCAATCACTTGGGACCACAAATTCAACAAGACTCAACACCAAGCCACACTGCCTTCAACCAATTTCATCTCAATTCACAGCTCCTCTCAATTCGTACCACTTTCAACCAATTGCAACACATAAAGGAAACAGCCAAACTTGCCCTCAACCGTCCACCATTTCAAGCAAATCGCTGGAAACACATCACTGTTCCGATTCTACTCACCGGAAATAGGCGTTCAGTCCGTTTTCTGTCCTTCATTGGCCGGATCTGCCTTGCCTCACTGCCGTACGTGGAATCGAGAACAACTCTATAAACGTTGTCTCTAATTCCGGCTGAAACCGCCGGATTTTCACCACATTGCCAAAGCACCGGAGCGAAGCCATAACCGCCGAGCCAACAAAGAAATTTTTTGAACTATAAACCATATTTTTGATGAGATTTTCAATTTTCTTAACTAGGGCTACACAAGAAATAATTTTGATTAAAATAATATCCACAGAAAAGCAGAGATTTATACATGTATATATAAACACACAGGCATATGTATTACGCATATATATATATCATATATATATATTGCAAAAAAAACTTATCGATACGAACAGACGGCGGCTAGAGGACGAAGACGACGATGGTGATAGAGAGCCATGTGGGCAGCGTCTGGTGGTGGTAAAATGGCGATAAGATGGAATATACACAAATATATACTTGCGGACATATATATAGAAGTATAAATTAAATTACACAATTAATAACGAAACAAATTATTCTTCTCTGCGGATAGACAATAGCTTGGGAGAGGATGGACAGCGAAATAAATGCAACAACGGCTATACTAGGAAGAAACAAAGGATTTGGTTTATTCATAAACTATATCCTTAAAGAAGTAGGTTTCTCATTATGTGATGGGTATGATGTTAGGGTTATACTAAAAAGTATGCTTTTACTTTGTATAACTAAACTGAATCCTTGAGCTTTATCTAAAATAAATCTTTTATCACTGTGCTTTAGATAATATGAATGTTATTTATTTATTGCAATCCGTTCAAATATAATAGTACAAGTTACACTATAGATAAATGTGGTGATCCCCGGATAACTCACAGCAAGATCACATTATCAGTGTCTTGTAACAAGTACTAAATTCACAACCTAGATGGGATTTGAACACCCATTGGTAAACGGTTGATGTGTAAATTCCAGATTGGTTTATCTTGATCAAGGGATTACACTAGTGCATGATGATGCATTGAAGAGGACCTACAGAGAGGTAATTCTTCCGTACTGATTTATGGGATGAAGAATTAGACCTCAGTAGTCGTTTATTTCTAAACCTCTATCCCTTAAATAGGATTGTGTGTAATCCGCGAGTGGCGCATTATTTTGTTATGTAATGAGACTCAACACTTTACATCTTGGGCGACACCATTGAGAACATGAAAGTTGCTAAGATTTAATATAGAGAAACGTGTGCTTAGAGAGTCTTGCATGATTAGTCCCCTTGGGGGACTCAAAAAGTTCGTCATACTAAATCTTGCAAGTGGAATTTGTTTCCAGTATGATGATAAAGAAGAGTTGTCCTTACTCCAAGGTTAAGATCTTAAATTAATTAAAGCGTTCAATGGCTTGATTAATTAATGGACTAGAGAATCTTAAACACGGGAAATAATGATCGGGAGCCATATGATTGTAATATAGGTTAAGATGGATAGTCCAACATTAATCCTATAGTGGAGTGAGATTAAATTTAATGGGTTGAATGACATTGGGCTCAATGTTAGACTTCAAGGCCCATTAGGAGGTCCAATATTAATTCTCCTAAAGGCCCCTCAAGTAGCCCAATTAAATGTCTAACAATGAACCAGGTGATTAAAATAAAAGAAATAATTTTGGGCCCAACTAGTTATTATTTTCAAAATTTAATGTAATAAATTCATGAGAGATTTTATGAAAAATAGATATGTATCTTGAATACAAGAATATCTAATAAAATCAAGATCTCATTGAATTAAAATATATTGTGTAATTTTTGAAAATTATTGTATAAAAATATCAAGAATTGAATATTTGATATTCAAGATTATCAAGATTAGAATATTTGATATTCATGATAATCAAGATTTGAAATATTAGATATTCAAGATATTCAAGATCTTTATTCTCATTATAAATATGAGATGATACAAGACTTCATGATTATTATCATTGAATCAAAATTTTCGAAATTTTTGGATTCATAGGGCAACAAAAGTATTCTTTTTCCTTGTGTTGAAATTATTTGTGTGGCCTCCCACCGGGTGTACGAATAAGGACGAGGGAATACTTGAGAAGGCCTTAAGGTAGATCAAGTTGATCTTGTGATCCAAAACAAGGGTACTCCTAAAGCATCTCAAAAGGACGCCTTTTGCCTCAGAAACCTCCTTTTCATCAAGAGGTATAATTCACTAAATCCCTTAGTTCCGCATGTGTAGGGCTTTATGTGATTTTATATGTCCATATGTTTTGCATGCAAAGTCTGTTGTTGGGTATTCAATTATTTGATTTAATTATATTTAAATCATGATATTAATTGTGGGCATAAATTTGTATTTAGCGTAAATCACGAATAGATCCGCGTTTAATTCCCCAACAACTGGTATCAGAGCCGGTTTTTGGCTTTATACGTTAAATTGTAATTTAAGTGTTTAATATTAAATTTGAAAATTGGATAGTAGAATTGCTAGATATTTTTTGCAGGTATCCAATTGTCATGGTATTTAATATTTTTTTATGCTTGCATGTATGGTGATACGTGATCTGTTCAAAAAATACCCAACTCAACAATTAAATCAAATAAAGGAAGTATCATAGAAACATTACCTTTCTTCCACTATTCAGCAACAGACTGGTTCTCTGCTCCCTGAATGTCGATGGATCTCTCCACTGCTGCACTCCCTCCTCCGATGATCTGCACAAAGTCAGGCCGGAAGAGATTCCGGCGTCGACCCTCCGACGATCAAGTCAGCCCCCAAGATATGAATTATTGAATCTGTGAAAAGTTTTGTTGTGTGAAAAAGTATGTAAAATGTGTTGAAAATCAAGAAAGTGTGAAAAGAGCTATTTATACCCTCTCACTCAATAGGAGGGTATTTTGGTCTTTGCCTCTGTTTTGGGACCACTACCAACAGCCGGATCGTGGTAGTGAAGAAGCATGGGAAACACACCATGAATACTTTATCCTAGGTTCCGATAGGGTTTCTTTTCTTCCCTGCATTCTCAACTTCGAGTACAGAGTAAGTCAACCTCCCAGAGGTTAGATACGAGAGGTAAGAGAGAAAGTTATCCCTTCCACAAGATAATTCTTCTTTGTTGGCGAAAACCTCTACCTTCTGGCGGAGGTATGAGTCCAGAAGACAGAGCTCACATCCATTCTCTGCTTCGGGATTATTTCACTCCTAGTTCATATATAGAGGGTTCTTGACCTTGAGAACCAAGTGTTAATACTTAGGGTTTCCTTCTCAAAGAAGGATTCTTTCTTCATTCAGTGACCTCTGGGATCTGGCACATTTACCCCTATCAACTACTCCCCCCTATTCCATGTGAAGTATGTCTGTAGGGCATTTTCATGGAATAAGAAATCACTGCCCTCTACGCACTGGCTCTTATAGCCTAGCGGATTTTTTATTTTCGGATTCCCGCCTTCCAATTTTCGGACTGCGTTCCTCATATCTGGACAGTTCAAAAGGGGCGACCCTTCAGATGGGTCATATCCCTTCATACACTTGTCGCTACAGAAGGGTTGCCTTCCTTCCAGATTTATTCCCTTTTCCCATAAAGGTAACTTTGATTTCACCTTTCTCGAAGAAACAGTGTCCTTACCATTCTCATCTTTTCTCTTCGGCTTTTTCCGAGGAGATTTTTATCCCTATCAGAGACACTCTCCTTCTTCCATTGCCCTTCCCGGTGATCGACCCTGTATAGGTACTTTCTTTTTTCTTTCTTCATTCTTTTTAGGTTACGATTTGCTGCATGTCTAAATTTTGATGCTTTTCGTTTTTCCTCTTCCCCTTGTCGGATTTTTGCCGGGTCTATTGACTTAAGCTATGTCGAAAGGCTTCTCTTCTTTCCGGTGACTCTCGACCGGAGAGTTCCTCTGCAGATTTATCGCACTCGCGTTCTTCTCATCGCTCCTCTTCAGCCGTTCTAGGGCTTCCAATTCCTTCTTCTGGTTCTACTCTTCTTTCTGTTTGTCCTCGTAAAGCTGTTCCGGAGAAAAACCGAGTCCGATGGAATGATGTATCGCATCATACCCATCTAAATCAGAAAGATCTGAAAAGCCTTAGGGAGATTTTGGAGCCACACCCCAATTTCTTAGTGGATCTCCCTACTAAGGATGAGCGTCCCAACCATCTTCCCTTTCCTTCCTTAGCCTTTTTGTGTTTCTCAGCTTTATGCGGGTCTCCGCTTCCCCGTGCACTCCTTCCTCTCGGGTGGTTGCAATTTATACCGGATCCCGTTGAATTAGATAATTCCTTCCTCCATTCGCCTTCTGCTGGCCTTTTACTTCTTTCTAAAGGAAAACGGAGGGAATCCCACCGCTGAGATTTTCCATGCCAACCATGATCTTAAGAAACGAGATGAGTTCTACTACTTTAGTTCTAGGAGTTAGGGCTTGGCATATTTTGTGGGTAAGCCTCCTAGTATCGATGGTAAGTGGCGAGAGTATTACTTTGTGGTAACTCCTCGCTCTGGTAATTGGCCCTTTGCTTGTGAGCGGTGGTAATATAAAGCCCCGAAATCTTCTCATACTGCTAAACCTCTTGATGAGGTGATTCCCCAAACTGATCAGAGAGTAATGATTCGCTTGAATCATGTTGCTTCTAAGAATGGACACCCTAGGATTTTCGGGCTTTTGCGCGAAAATTATGCCCTGTATCATTTTGGGTTTACTAACCAAGAGTCTTTCCCTACCGATCATAACAGTATATTTATGCATTTACTTCTTTATTATGGTGTCTATTTCGTTTATTGCAAGGTTCTGATCTCCATTTTGTTTCGCAGAAATGGATTGGAAGAATGCCCTTCTGCTGGAGGATGACGAGGTGCTGGATGTTACTCCCTTAGCCCAGCTGGAAGGTTCCAAAAGAACTGATCATGAGGACACCGTTGGTGAAGCTCCCCCTGCTCCTTCTACCATCTCTGCTCCTTCTCCTTCCATCGTGAAGTTGGAGAAAGAAGAGGAAGTTACTACTAAGCCTAAGGGCAAAGGCAAGAGCGCCTCTTATTCTACAGCACCCCTTAAGGTTCCCCCCAAACGCACCCGACAGTCTACCCATCAGTCTTCTCGTGCCGAAGCTCAGGAAGAGATTTCTTCTGAAATTCCTGCTGTTGACTCTCGTTTGGCTTCTGAAGATGAAGCTGTCCTAAATTTCTTCAAGGGGATTAAGCCTCCTTCTCCTCCAGCCGATCCCTCTGATTTATCCTTTGATCATCTTCACATTGCCATGTACCAGAAATTAGCTGAGGTATATCCATGTCTCAGCCTCTCCTTCTTTATCTTCTTTTGAGGTGAGTCATACGTTTTCCTTTGTATGTACAGTTCTTGACTCTTCAAACTCGCTTTTTTCTGGATTGTGAAGAATTTTCTAGCTCGGATCTCTTGCGCAAGGAATTGGACCGTAAGGACCAAGAACTGCTCAAAACTGCCCGTGAATTGACTCAAGCTTGTGGTCACAATGCAGAGAAGAACGTCCGGATCCAGAATTTGGAAGAGAATTTGGTGAGCAAGGAGGCCCAGCTGGCAGCCTTGAAAGCTCAATCAGCGGAAGCCAGTGTTCAGAATTTTTATCAAGGCCTGGATTTTTCTGTCGGATGACTCTTCATACCACTTGTTGGGAAAGGACTTGTAAAATGTTTTGATATAATCCCAAAGACTCCCCTGATGTACTAATAAAGACTTAGAAATCTGGCCCAAAGTGTTAAGAGGCTTTGATAAAAACTTAGAAACTAAGTTTGTAAAGTAACAGGCCACTTTGTTGAAAAACTAGTCTGATGTATAGAAACTGGCCTGATGTATCCTAGACTAGCCTGATGTTGAATTAGTAGATACACACACCTTCTGAAGAATTCACCCCAGAAGACTAAAGCATCCTGAAAGGACTCCCCTGAAGACAAGTAACCTGATGTATTGAATTCTTTTAGCATTTAAGAATGAAGCAGCCAACACATAAATGAAGTGTTAAATGCAGCAAAGAGAATGTTCCAAGTCACCTGATGAAAAGACAGAGGACTTTAATGCAACCGTTAGAAGTGGACTGAGGAATAATTAAGAACAAGCCAATAAGAAGCTGCCACCTATGTACGGATCTGCCACAAAGACTGTCCTGTCAGTACCAAGTTCAGAAGCAACCAACAACCTAGGATGTCACAGTTTTCAAAGGCGGCTGCATTAACTCTAAGCAGGCATTTAATGAGCTATCAACCATTAATGCTTAAGAGTTGACCATCCAAAATCTGAAGAAAATCTTTGGAAAGTTGGACTGCTACACTTTCACAGATTTGACCATCCAAAATAGCTTAAATTTGAAATTATCTCTCCAACGGATAGTCTTTTAAATTTAAGTCTATAAATACAAGAGTTGAAGAAAGAACCAAGTACGGGAAACTAACAAGCTCAACTGATAATCTGAAAAGTTCATACACTCAAGCACTCAAAATCACTCTAGTTTCCCAAGTGCTCACATTGCTTAGAATTCAATCTTGTATTTAGGCTTACACTGTAATATCTCAGAAGCCTACTGAGATAACCCAATCTAGATATTGTTCATCATTGTAAAGGGTTATCTCAACCTTAGTTGGAAAGACTCAAACCCTTAAACCAAGTAAGGTTCAAGGTTGTGAGTAGTAAGAAAGTAAGCAGAGGAGTTTCTCAGTCTGAAATATGAGAGGACTAGGACTCAGTGAAAATCCTAGAGATCAAGAGGAGCTATTCTTGATCAGTGCACCTTGGCACTCTAAAATAAGGAATTCCTGTGGTTAAGGAATTCTCCTGTTAAATCAGGAAAAGTGGATGTAGGAGAAGTTTAACTCCGAACCACTATAAATCCCTGTGTCTCCTGTTCTTCTGTGTGTGTTCATAACTTCAAGTGCTTTAAAAACTCATAATCCGCTGCAAAACTCGAACTGATCAAAACCTCAGGCTACTTGTCAGGCGACCTTCAAGTCCACATATATTTTATAAGTGGCCTCTGCTTTTAAGAAAGTCCACTGTAATCTGTTCTTTGAAAAATATGAACTTACAGGTGTATTCCCCCCCATACACCTGTCTCTGTTTATTTGGGACCATCAAGTGGTATCAGAGCAGGGGTTCATAGAACCACTGCCTTGATATATCATTATGTGGTCATTTGAACTGATCTAACTAACCTTTCTTGAAGTTTTCTTTACAAAGACGTCTACTCAGGGAGAAGGATCAGTCAACACAAGGAACACTGCAACAGGAGCAGCTCACACCAATGTAGTTGGAAGCTCAGACTCCAACATGGGAACCAATCCTCTCAATCATCTTGCACATCATAAGCTTCCTCAGTTCTCAGTGCAAGGATATGAATTCTGGAAGATAAGGATGAGGGCTCACCTAGCCTGTGTGCATGATGAGATGCTCAGAGTTATCACAAGAGGTCCCTTTGTCTTTATGACTGCTAATCCTAGGATCACATAAGCTCAAATTAATGATCCTAGAGAAGAGTGGCCTAAGGATGAAGATGACTTCACTGCTGATGAGAGGAAGAGACATAATCTCAATTTTGTTGCCATGAACATATTATACACAACCATCCCTGACTCTATCATGGGAAGGGTTGTCCATTGTACAACAGCAAAAGAGATATGGGACACATTGGCTCTCCTGTGTGAGGGAACTGACAAAATAAAACAAAACAAATTGTCAGCGGCTGTTAAAAAATATGAACAGTTTTCAATGGAATAAAATGAGACCATTGATCAGCTTGATGGCAGGTTCACTGACATCATGAATGAGATTAAGTCCCTTGGAAAGGTGTATACCAAAAGGGAGGTTGCTCTCAAAATCCTCAGTGGGCTCTCACCTAGATGGGATGTCTACTCTGTAATGATGCAGAACACCAAAGATCTATCTAATATGTCTATGCAGCAAGTGTTCTCAGAACTCAAGGCATATGAGTTTGATCTCAATAGGAAAAGAGCTACAGAAGAGCCTTCCTCATCTGAGAAAGGAGTAGCCTTCAAGGCAAACAGTTCTGATGCTGAACCAGCCAAGATCAAGAAAGCTAACAAGCCCTGCAAGTCCCAAAGCAAGGCTGAAATGAAAGAAGAAATGAGCCTTCTAGCCAGAAGATTTGAGAAGCTGAATTCATGATTGGCAAATACAAGAGATACTACCAGGATAGCAAGGAAAGGAAGTCCAGGTTCACTCCAAGGAATGAAAAGGAACCTGAAAAGGAATACAAGAAAAGTAACAAGAGTGAGGAATCCACCTCAAAATCTGAATCTAGAAGGAAAGACAAAGAAGAAGGTGAAGGAGATGAGAAGAGATGCTTCCTGTCACACCCCAATTTTCATAAACAGCGGAAGTCTTTAATAAATCTTGAAAAGTAATCTTTTCGGGCGTGATCTAACTAATCTTGAAATAAATTTTTCTTTTTCTTTAAAACTCTTTGAATTAAAACATAATACATAATTCACAAAATAAAATCTCAGCATAAGATACATGCCTTGAATAACAATAACTATTTAAACATAATAAAATACCTCAATAATTAAATCTACATGCAACCTAAATAATTCCAACTTAACAAATCACATAATATCAGATTTAAACTCATAGGATCAAACATAAACTCGTGTACAGCTATAAACACAATATTTTTCAAAAACAATCCACTAGCTTTCTAGAAAATCATTCTTTTAACAAATCTCATATTGCCACATAATTAATCACGTCTAAAATACTTATTAAATCATATAATACTGATAAAATATATTTTTAATGAAAACTTCTTAATTTATTTCTTAAAAGTCGCATACTAGGTAATTAAAGGACTAATATTAAACCCTAAACTTCTACTATTGATAAAATCGTGAAATTTGGTTTACATGCATAATTTTTCATGACTAATATACTGTAAAAATTTCGGAATTAATGGAGTCATAAAACGGTAATTCTAGTCATGCAAAATTAAGGACTCTAATTAATATATAGGACCATAAATCATATCTATTCACATGCAACTTAATTCCTAACATATATTGTCATAAGACACGTTTACTTACTGCCCTAAAACATGATTTATCTGCCCAATTTAATTTTTAACAATTTAATATCCTATCACATGGAAATTTTCTAATATAATCCAAAATCTTTAACATAGAATAGAATCATAGGAATCATCAAACCTTTCAAAAGTCTTATCTTAATAAAAAGTCTTCAAACACCAGAATAATCTCTAAATCACAAATTCAATTTAAATCCTTCATGCAAAATTAATTAAAAACCAAAAATCAAGTAAATCGTAATAAACGTATTAAACGAATAACTTGTGTGTGAAATCATCTTTTCATATCTTCGTTATTTCCCACATCCAAACGCCTCCTCCGCTAGCCACCTCGTCCCTTACTCGACATAATCTGAAAAATAGTTTGGTGAAAGGGGTGAAAAATTATAAATAACTCTCAATGGGGAAACGTTAGTTCGAAGTCTAAATATAATGGACATGCGTACATGAAAACATACCATACATACATATTGAATACGACTTAACGCATCTGATTGAATACGATTTAACGTATCTGATTGAATACGACTTAACGCATCTGATTGAATATGACTTAACGCATCTGATTGAATACGACTTAACGCATCTGATTGAATACGACTTAACGCATCTGTTGACACTACAAGGTTTCCCTTTAGTATCCATGATTCTGTTGGTACTAAAAAGCACTATTCTCTTAGCATATAAACATATAAACACATCGACATAGTATTTAAAAATTGAACTAAATACCACTTTTCACCGTAGGATCCCCACCTTGACTTCTTTGAAAGACAAACGGTTTGTGTGTGTGTACGTCTGGCTTTCTAATCCTTGAGATGATCCTCCAAATTTTCTTCCACAAGAACTCGAATTCTCTCAACTCTAACCTCTAAACCTCTCGAATTTTACTCTCTATATGATTCACGAAAATTAGGGTATGAAAGTATGAAGTTTGGCTATCAAGAAGGGTCATATAAATAGGTGATGAAAAGATATAGGGCTATAATAATATCTTATGATTATGTGAAGATGGTGAACGAAATTTATGGCTTAGATATGAGTAATATTGGCTGAAATCTAGTATGAAAGGGAATATAATGGTTCATGAACAAATCTTGAAGATATATTGGAAATATTGGGTGATGGCAGAAAATTATAGGACTAGAATCAATAAATCTTGGATTGAATCTTTGGAATAATATCTTGGATGAATATAGGATGGTGGTGAACGAAATTATAGGCTTGATTAAGGTATCATGGACGAAAATATGAGTTAGATATGGTATCTTGGCCGAAAATGAAGATGTGGAAAAATATGTCTTAATATATCTTGGAACATTCTTGAGAAATCTTGGTAAAACCTCTAATAAAATAATATGATCTATCTAAGAACCTCAAGATATCAATAATATTAAATCCTAAAGGCCTAAATTCGAAATTCCCCTTAAGGAAATCTTGTATCTCTCCTAATAAAATAATAAGGACTCTAACTAACTCTAAACCTTGATCTTCCAAAAATACCCTCATCCTTGTAACAACTTTCGAATTTCCTCTCTCCTAAAAGTATTCCTTCTCTAAATTTAATCCTCGTAATAATATCTAATCCCAAAAATAATAAGTCCTCAATTACTATTTTACCCTTAAAAGATTAATACTTAAAGGACTAAAAATCTTAATGGACTATACCACAAAGTAATACTCCTATTCCTTAAAATATTAAAGTCCTAGTCTAGAAGTCCAAAAGTAATATTAATCGGATCAACTAATACTAAGCAAGAAAATAAAACTCAAACTTAAGAACTTAAAGGATTAAAAACTAACTCTCTAAAAATGTATGCACAATCGGCACTCTTCACAAGGTGACCGACTACTTCTTCTAGTGGACTAAGTCTACCCTTAGCTTGCCGCATCAGCTTAATTATCCTCTAAGGGCTCATTTGGTTCGTAAGATAAAACTGTCTATCCGTCGAAAATATGCATGTTTTCGACGGATAGATAATTTTATCTTACGAACCAAATGAGCCCTAAGTAAATATCTTCTAGAGAAATCTAATGCTACTTCTCCTTAATAAAAGTGCTAATCCTTATTCTTGCCAATATTACTTACCTCAATAAATAAATCTTATACTTAATAAATTAATCCCACAATTAAAACCAAATTCAAATCTAAATCCTTAATTAATCACCAATATTAATATTGTAACTTAAGTAATTGAATTAATCCTCCAACAAATTAAATCTCAACTTAAATTTTCACAATTATTCCCAAAGATACACTAAATATTCCTCAAATAATTTCAGAGATTTAACCTCAAAATATCCAATAAATAAATACCAAATATTATCTCTCCAAATAAATATATCCTAGATACTTATAATATCACTCTTGTCCATAAATAATACTCCCAACTTTTGCAAGTAACATTTAACACCTAGCAATAAAATCTTAACGTAACTCCTTACATATCTGACAAATATAGTCTAACTTTGCAACATGCACATTTATCCCTTGAGAGTAATACCTTATAGTCCTAACATTATTCCTTCGCTTAAAGTCCAAATAATTCCGATAATAATCTCTTGATATTTATTTTCAAGAAAATCTAAACCTTGGATATTTTCTTGTTCTATAACCTTTCATATAAAATTTAATCGAGATCCCTTAAAGATTTATTCCTAATCTCTTGATCCAAATCTTTAATCACATATCCTAGTCAAGATCCCATATAAATTCATCATTATCTCTAAAATAACAAACTCACTAAATTACTCATGTACCCTTAATAAATTGGTACTTAATAAATCCTACTTTTCTCAATCCAAATTGAATTATAACACACAATAACCAATCAACTTAAATACTCTAAATCCTTAAATTAAATACTTAATTGGATCATATCTTAATTTGGCTCTCTAACTTTTAATTCACATACTAAAGCCCAAAATAAATTATCAAGAACTTAATCTTAATTCTCAAATACTCAAATCAACTTTACTAACTTAATCATAAGAAAAATTAATACTTAAGGCTCGTGAAAAACTTAAAGAACTAAAGCACAATATTTAATCCTACGCGTAACTTAAGTTAAAAAATTTTAAATGCGACTTATAAATTATAACTTGAATCCATTTATGCTGGGCGTGACAAACCACCCACCTTAAAATAATTTTGTCTTCGAAATTGCATATGTACTTCCTACGATAATTAAACCACTATGCTTTCGTTGCGCACTCTGATAAAATCTTAAAATCTTAATTCCATTTATCCTCGACTTGTCTAAACCTTAATCTAATCTTCCTCAAAACTTCTAAGCGTACCTCACTAGTCCTTCATACTTATCATGAATCTTAAACATATCTTCCTCAGCCGTAGTACAACACACATTTTTAAAACTTGCCTAACATTTTCTTGAAAATAATTTTCTTAAAAGACTTTTTCTTGAATCTTTTCTTACCACATGAGTGGTTTTTCATAACTTTCACACATATCTTTCATGACCTCGTCATGCTTCAAACTTTACATAAATCTTGCCTTTGAAATCGTAAACTTGAACTTTTGAAAACTTACATACCTTAGGACTCGGAGATGGCTGCGGCGGCGGTGATGGATGGAAATCTTTCTTTCATTAAACTTTTACATTTTCCTTTTTCATAACTTTTCTTGAAATCATCTCATAAAATCATGTATAGCACATAAAAATAACACTTTTAATTTTACGAGTCTACAAGAACGTAGACCCGCTCTGATACCATACTGTCACACTCCAATTTTCATAAACAGCGGAAGTCTTTAATAAATCTTGAAAAGTAATCTTTTGGGCGTGATCTAACTAATCTTGAAATAAATTTTTCTTTTTCTTTAAAACTCTTTGAATTAAAACATAATACCTTTCACATAATTCACAAAATAAAATCTCAACATAAGATACATGCCTTGAATAACAATAACTATTTAAACATAATAAAATACCTCAAATAATTAAATCTACATGCAACCTAAATAATTCCAACTTAACAAATCACATAATATCAGATTTAAACTCATAGGATCAAACATAAACTCGTGTACAACTATAAACACAATATTTTTTGAAAAACAGTCCACTAGCTTTCTAGAAAATCATTCTTTTAACAAATCTCATATTGCCACATAATTAATCACGTCTAAAATACTTATTAAATCATATAATACTGATAAAATATATTTTTAATGAAAACTTCTTAATTTATTTATTAAAAGTTGCATACTAGGTAATTAAAGGACTAATATTAAACCCTAGACTTCTACTATTGATAAAATCGTGAAATTTGTTTTACATGCATAATTTTTCATGACTAATATACTGTAAAAATTTCGGAATTAATGGAGTCATAAAACGTTAATTCTAGTCATGCAAAATTAAGGACTCTAATTAATATATAGGACCATAAATCATATCTATTCACATGCAACTTAATTCCTAACATATATTCTCATAAGACACGTCTACTTACTGCCCTAAAACATGATTTATCTGCCCAATTTAATTTTTAACAATTTAATATCCTATCACATGGAAATTTCCTAATATAATCCAAAATCTTTAACATAGAATAGAATCATAGGAATCATCAAATCTTTCAAAAGTCTTATCTTAATAAATAGTCTTCAAACACAAGAATAATCTCTAAATCACAAATTCAATTTAAATCCTTCATGTAAAATTAATTAAAAACCAAAAATCAAGTAAATCGTAATAAACGTATTAAACGAATAACTTGAGTGTGAAATCATCTTTTCATATCTTCGTTATTTCTCACATCCACACGCCTCCTCCGCTAGCCACCTCGTCCCTTACTCGACATAATCTGAATAATAGTTTGGTGAAATGGGTGAGAAATTATAAATAACTCTCAATGGGGAAACGTTAGTTTGAAGTCTAAATATAATGGACATGCGTACATGAAAACATACCATACATACATATTGAATACGACTTAACGCATCTGATTGAATACAACTTAACGTATCTGATTGAATACGACTTAACGCATCTGATTGAATATGACTGTCCTCAGCTGAGCTCCAAGGAAAGGAAGGAGAGGCAAGCCATGAGAGACAGGAGACTGGAAAGAAGAGCAATGGTGGAAGAAAATGAGGAGGCTGCATGCTCATCCGAGGAAATATTCACTGATAGCAGTGATGATGATCTATGCCTCATGGCCAATGATGAACCCTAGGTACAATCTCACCTTTGTCAATATATAGCACACTCACCTGAGCCTAGTTCAGAGTCAGCAGGAGACCTCAACCTTCAGATCTCTTTAGAACAATTGATGGTTGAATTCTCCAGGCTGCAAGAGGCATACCTCACTCTTGAGGAAGAAAACAGGATACTAGGAAATGTAAATAACAAGCTAGCTGAATCTAAAATTGAGGCAGATCTTGCCTCTGTGTCCCAAACCATTGCCCTGACAAATGAAGTGGAAACACTCAAGAGTCAGGTCAGTGCTAAGGATGAGCTAATCAAGGGACTTACCAATGATCAGATCAGGCTAGCTGGTGAAAACAATGAGCTAGCCATCCAAATTAAAACCCTTATCAGCAATGTGAATTTGCTAAAGGAGTGTGAGGATCATCTGCTGAGAAAGCTGAAATCTCTCAATAAACCCTCTCTTGCAATAGAGAAGATTCTGAGTTTACAAAATAGCTCAGACAACAGACATAGGATAGGATTCTTCCCATGCACATCCTCAGAAGGCCAACTCAACACTGCACCCACAAGCAGTAATGAGAGAGTGTTTGTTAGGTCCTCTGAGAATCCCAGATGGATCCTTGATAAGGGCAAGAGGCCAGCTGAACTTACAGAGGAGGTGATAATGCCAAGTAGGTCCACTGAAAGGACTAGAACAGCCTATGCACCTCCCAAAACCAACTTCATGATAAATCAACTCCATAAAAGAAAATTCTCTGATATCAAATGGGGTAATGTTCGGTACCCTTATCCTCAGCCTAGATCTTCTTCTAGGAGACAATCTAGGCTAAGGACAAACTGGCATGAATCCTCTGTCAGGGGAGTTGACAGAAGGGTTCACTATAGGGAACCACTCTCATATGTGCCCTATGAAAGGAGTTTTATCCCTCCTTATCAACAACACATGAGGCCTGCTGCACCAAAGCCCTTTAGGAACAGGAGGAACAACAAGCCACCCGTCCCACAAAGAACTAACACTAATAGGCAGTCAACTCCCAGGGCAGTTAGGGAGTCTACTGTCTATGTAGATGTTTATGGGAGAAAAACCAGTCAGTACAAAGCTATCAGGACTGTTAAGCAGATTTGGATCCCTAAAGATACAGCTAACCAAATAGGACCCAACACAAGATGGGTACCTAAGAACTGATCTTAATGCAGGTTGAGGACTCTCATGATGACTGGTATCTGGACAGTGGTTGTTCAAGGCACGTGACAGGCAACCAAAATCTCCTGACTAACTACAAGGAGAAGAAGGGTCCTCAGGTCACTTTTGGTGATAACTCAAAAGGAATCACAGAAGGTTATGGTACCCTGATAATAGGGACAATCCAGGTAACAAATGTATCATATGTTAGTGGACTGAAACATAATCTACTCTCTATAAGCCAATTCTGTGATAAGGGATATAATGTTGAGTTTTCAAGTAACCTGTATTGTGTAAGAAATGCATGAAATACACAGGTACTACTTATAGGGTCTAGGAAAGGAAATGTGTATATTGCAGATTGGAGATCCTGCCCAAAAGAGACCTGTCTCATTGCCAAGAGCTCAAATGACCTAACCTGGCTATGACATAGAAGACTCAACCATTTGAATTTCAAAACCCTCAACAAGATCTCAAGGCTGAGCCTAGTGGAGGGAATACCAAATGAGGTGTTCAACAAAGACCACATTTGCAAAGCCTGCCAAGAAGGGAAGCAAATAAAAGCCACATTCAAAAGCAAGACAACTCTCTCCACTGATAGAATACTGCAACTTCTACACATGGACCTCTTTGGACCTGTTACACCAGCCAGCATTAATGGAAGCAAGTACACACTGGTGTTGGTAGATGACTTCTCAAAATTTACTTGGGTGATATTCATGTCCAGCAAGAAGGATACCCAACTCAGGCTACCTGAATTACTCAGGAAAATCTTTAATGAAAAGAATCTATCTATCATCAAGATAAGATCTGATAAAGGTACTGAGTTTATAATTTCTATTATCACTGACTTTTGCAATAAGTCTGGTATATCCCATGAGACCTCAGCTGCTAGAACTCCTCAACAAAATGGGATAGCTGAAAGAAGAAACATGACATTGAAGGAGGCTGCCAGAACCATGCTTGCTGATGCACAAATTCCCAAAAGGTTCTAGGCTGAAGCCATACGCACAGCCTGTTACACTCAGAATAGATCCATGCTCACTAAAACACAAGGCAAAACCCCTTTCTAGCTATGTAATGGTAGGAAACCTCAGGTGATGGGAAAAGACAATGGGAAAAGACAACTAAAAACCTTTGATAGCAAAGCTGATGAAGGAATTTTCCTTGGATATTCCCAAATCAGTAGAGCCTTCAGGGCTTATAACCTTAGAACCCTTGTTGTGGAAAAAACACCCCATGTTGTCTTTGATGAGTCTACTCTTGAGTCCAGGAAAGATCAGCTACCAAAGAAATCACTGATAAAATGACTAACCTGACCCTGGACAAGTCCACTGATAAGAAGGTGGATGCCTACATTCCAACATGGGACAACCTAGGATCAAAAGAATCAGAGGACTGCTCTCAGAGGTCAAACCAGCCTGAGGAAATCCACACTGATGAAAATGAGCTGAATGACCCAATCTCAGCTCCTCAGGTAACTTCTGTCAATGAAGAAGCTGGCCAAGCTGAGACAGACACTGAGCATAGCATTCAGGGGGAAGCCAGACTAGACTGTGCTGATAACTTAGAAACAACCCAGAATAATGACTCATGACTCCTTCCCTCTGTCCTTTCTCCTGAATTACTTAGAATTGCCCAATCTAGTGACTCAATCCCAGAAGGGGAGGTATCCACTGAGGATAACCCCACTGAGAGAGGACAATACAAAAGAAGCTGGTTGATTGATAATCCAATCAGTCAGATTCTAGGAGATCCTAATCTTGGAGTCAAGACTAGAAGTTTTCATGGAGAGAATGCTCTCTTTTGTTGTTTCCTTTCAGCACAAGAACCAAAGACTATTGAAGAAGCATTAAAAGATCCAAACTGGATCATTGCCATGGATGAAGAACTCAACCAGTTCACAAGGAATCAAGTGTGGGAGCTTGTCAAAAGACCAAAACATGCTAACATCATTGGAACCAAATGGGTCTTCAAAAACAAGAAGGACGAGAATGATGTGATAGTCAGAAACAAAGCAAGATTGGTGGCCAAAGGATACTCTCAAGTTGAAGGGTTTGATTATGATGAAACCTTTGCACCAATAGCCAGACTAGAAGCAATCAGGCTATTTCTTGCCTGTGCTGCCCACAAGAAGTTCAAGGTCTACCCAATGGATGTCAAGAGTGCATTCCTCAATGGGGTTCTAAATGAAGAAGTCTATGTAGAACAACCCCCTGGTTTTGAGGAAGGCAACATAGTTTACAAGCTCAGAAAAGCTCTATATGGCCTGAAACAAGCCCCAAGAGCCTGGTATGACACTTTGTCTCAGTTCCTCTTGGAGCATGGACAAAGGGGAGTGTTGACAGAACACTCTTCAGAATTACACTTGGAGAAGACATACTCTTGGTCCAAATATATGTGGATGATATCATATTTGGATCACAGAATGAGGATCTTTGCACAAGATTCTCACACCTCATGAAAGGAAAATTTAAAATGTCTATGATGGGAGAGATGAATTTCTTCCTTGGAGTCGCAAGTCAGGCAGTGCCCTGAAGGAATATTCATTAATCAAGCCAAGTACACAGGGGAGCTGATTCAGAAATTTGGTTGCAGCTCAAGCAAAGTAGTCAGGGTACCTATGAACACAAACACAAAGCTTGAACCTGATAAAGAAGGAGAAGCTGTGGATCAGACTACTTATAGAGGAATCATTGGATCTCTTCTATACCTCACTGCAAGCAGGCCTGACATCACTTATGCAGTAGGGATTTGTGCAAGATATCAGGCCAATCCAAAGAAAAGTCACCTGGAAGCCACTAAGAAGATTCTGAGATATCTCAAGGGTACTATCAATATGGGACATTGGTACCCCTCTGATGATAACTTTGAATTAATAGGCTACTCAGATGCTGACTATGGAGGATGCAAAATTGACAAAAAATCAACCACTGGAACTTGTCAATTTCTTGGAAACAAATTAATATCCTGGTTCTCAAAGAAGCAGAGTTCAGTGGCAACAAGCACCACTGAAGCTGAATATATGGCTGCTGGAAGCTGCTGTGCTCAAATACTATGGATAAGGCAACAACTGATTGATTACAACATTCAGGCCAGTGAAGTACCTATCTTCTGTGATAACAACAGTGCCATTGCAATATCACAAAACCCAGTACTTCACACAAGATGCAAGCATGTTGATATAAGGCATCACTTCATCAGAGACCATGCGGTAAAGAAGGATGTATGCCTTGTAAAGATCCACACTGACAAGCAAAGGGCAGATATACTCAAAAAACCTTTGGCTGAAGCAAGGTTTCATGATCTATCAGTGGAGTTGGGTCTACTTGACCCAGAGTGAACTCTCAGGCCACTAATCAAGGGGGAATAGTCAAGAAACATCAATGGTTCAACCCAACAAAGTCCACTGATGAGGACTGAGCATCAGAAGAGTCAACTACCCTGAACTCAACTGGACTGAACAAAAAGTCCGCTGAGTACTCCACTGAACCAACTTCTGACTGATGGTTACTTTATTGGTAACTGTGCCTGCAGCACAGTTAATGCGATAGTAAGTGTGCAGTAAAATCTCGGGAGATGATATCGAGCAGTTATCTCACATGAAAAGTCCCACTTTTAACCGCCATCCTCTTCAATCTCAACCATTGATCTTAATCCAACTCACTTTCCATATCTAGTAATAATTACAAATTACTTGGGAAGTTAAATCACTTTATCTTGAAATTGTTGCCTCAATCTCAACCGTAGATCAAATCTCTCTTGTTCAATCTCTACCCTTGATTGTCAATATAAATAACCTCCACACTTAGCAGTTTTTACACACGATTTCACTACTATCAACCTTTACAAATTCAATCATACAAACCTATCCCCAAACACATTCCCACTCTTCAGAAAGCATGTCTCAAATCTATGTTAATTACAAAGAGTTATCCAACAACAAGAACTTTTGGTACGAACCAATCGTTTGTTTCAACCATCCCAAAGTCCTTTCTGATCCTAACCTATACCATATCAGAAGAGCACTTGATCTTGTGAGACATGCTGGGCTCAGTAGATTTCTCTCAAAGGGTCCAGAAAAGTGCTATGAAAGGCAGGTGCTGGAATTCTTTATGGGCATGGAGAAAAGCATCACATCTATCAGATCTTTCATCATGATGGAGAAGAGTGAGAAAAGGCTGGACAAGAAGGGGAGAGAGGTTCTTGAAGCTGTCATGAAGAAGCACATGTTTACACTAAGGCAGGAGGACCTACATGATATTTTTGGGCTGCCAAACGAGGGTTTGGACCCAGCAACCTACAAGCTTGGTGAGGAGGAGAAGTTTTTGGACACAATCACAAAGAAGGAGCAGTATGTCACTACCTTTCAAAAGAAGCTACTAAGACCAGAGTTTGAGGTTTTAGCAGAAATTGTTAGGAAATGCATCCTAGCAAATAAGGGAAGCATTGAGCTAGTGAGCAAGATCATGCTCAGATTGATGGCAGCTATCATAGACACCACTGACAGGGTAAAGTTCAACTGGCATCAGTTATTCAACACTAACCTCGGGGAAGAGAAGAGCAAAATGAAGGAGGTCAGAGGGAGGTTCTTGATTGAGCACAAGCTGTGCTATGCCTCAAGAGTGTCTCTCATCATTGAGGCACTGAATCTGAAACTTCCCTGATACAAGGTCTTGTAACAAAGCCAAGATCTTGTTTAACTCTGAGAAGTTATTGGAAAAGATAAAAGTAGTGGCACCAACTGGTGAGGCAAGGAGGGAGCAGGCCAGTTGATTAGGGTTATAATTGCATGTTTTTGCATCCATTTCTATATGGTTTTGATGTTCTTATGTTCATATTTAACCCTAATATGGCATAAATTGTGCTATTAACCCTTTTTGGCTAGAAAGTTGTGTTTATAGGTGAAAACGAGCAAAACGAGGAAGAAACTAGCAAGTTTGAGAAAAGTCCAGAAATCGTGAGTTGATCCAATGGAGGCAAATGATATACCATGTCGAAGAGTTCGAAGAGAGGGTCGCAACGGAAAAGGAATAGAGTCAATCGGAACTCTAGAACTCAAGATATGAAGAAAACAAGGAAGTCGAGGATCGATCGGACAAGTCGAGGCCGAGCTCGAGCGCAGCCAGGCCAGACTCGTGTGACCATGAGCCTGCACTCGTGCGACACATCTCTGGTTTGGGCGAGGTTGAGTCACACGAGTGATCACACGAGCTGGACTCGTGCGGCGACTGTGTGCACTCGTGTGATGCCCCGGACTTCACATTTTTGAAGGGCAATTTCGTCTTTTCGCGCATTTAATGAAGGGCATTTTGGACCAAGCAATGTGGGCACTATAAATACTTCAAGGATCAGATTTCCAAGCATATAGGATCATCATTATTCCAAGTTCTTAGATTAGTTTAGAAAGAGAATTAGGTAGTTACTTAGTGGGTTCTTAGTTAGATTCAATCTTCTTTCTTCCATAACTTTTGATCCGTCCGTCGGATTTTAGATCCGTTTGTTCATACATACTCGTAGTGATTAGAGCTTTATTCCTGCGGTTCAATTTTGTATTTTGAGCTTTGGATCAAGACTTAGCAAATTGGAATTTTGTAGATTGTATTTCAATTCATCCACTTATGGTAAGATTTCCTTTAATTCTCTTGTATTAGTTAATATTCATGATGTTTACATTGTTCACAGTTGATTTTCATTTCCAATTAGCCATGGGCTAATATCCTTGTTGCAT
>JAPKLY010000297.1:0-20962 GCA_026898435.1 Prunella vulgaris
GATACCACTTGTTGGTCCCGAAACGAGTTAAATCAGTGTATGGGGGGAATACACTGATGTCAGATTTTTCTGAAAGACTCAGAAAAATGCCCTAACGCACTCAGTTAGGATTCCCTGAAGTACTCAGTATGTTGAAGGTCCACAGGGGCAGCAGGGACGGTTCAGTAACGAGTCAGATAAACTGAGTGTGAGTAACGTGCTCGGAGGCTCAGTAGAGATAACAAACCTACCGACTGCTCGGAAGTGAGTCAGTTGGACCACTATCTCAGTGAGCCAGAGTACGTGCGGAAAGTGAGCCCTTAGATTCTACTCGTTTTAGTGTATGAAAACGTTTTCTCTGAGTTGCTTAGTAAATTGGTGGTTAAGGCTGAGTGCACAGTATTCAGATTCAGGATGATTGATTTAGTCCTGAGGTTAAAACCAATGCAGTATGTTCAGTTTAATATGATGGCAGTTATGATCCTGATCAGAACAGTAAATTAGCACACAGGGGACTTTTTGACGTGGTTCGGAGATAACCAACTCCTACGTCCACGACCTGATTTAACAGGAAGCTATCCTCAAAACCCTGAGGATAGGTACTTAAGTTTTACATGTCAAGGGACACGAGTAGCCAACTTCCTCTCTTTGGAACTGACCCCTGGGCGTTTTACAAGTCCCAGTCCTTCTAACCAACCGATCTCACACCTTGAGTGGTTTGGTATTCTGGTTTCCAACTAAGATAGCTCTAGCAATACACAACAATGTTAAATAATAGAGCTATCGATCTAAGCAAATACAGAGTGAATCCTACTACAACACTAGGGAAATTTAATTGCAGAGTGTTGTTTATGATATGCTTTGTGTTTTTGGATTCTTGAGAGTTTTCTCTTGGAAATTTCCCGTTAACCTTGAATGGGTGCAAGGTTCTCCATATTTATAGGCAAGATTCAAAATAGATCCATTGGAGGAGATCAAATCAAAACTTTCCTATTTTAGGTAGATTGCAGGCTAGAAATACTATTTGACCTACCCGCCATGCTTATTCTGGCAAGTTGTCACATCACCTGCAACATTTTGAGACGCATTAAATGCCGCATTAAATGCTGCGCAGACTCCGTGCATGCGTGTCGAAAGATCATTGGCTCTCCGCTATAACGGCTAGTTGACCTTCAGACATTTGTCCTTCCTAGTACATTCAATGCTCTGAGTCTCTTGTTAATAACTCAGTCTGAACGTGTGTCTTAATGGAGTCTTACTGACATTCTTTTTGTCTCTTGTCCCATAGCATAAATAACCTTTTGCTTTGGACTTATATGATTCAGGTGATCTGAACCACGGCCTGAGTCAGGATCTATGTGCATACAGCACAGCCTGATAGGTTATTCAGCTCAGTATGTGTTACCTTTTTGCTTCGGACTTACAGGATTCAGGTGAACTGAACAAAGGCCTAAGTCAGGTCCTATGTGCATTCAGCACAGCCTGATAGGTGACACTTACTCTTCACTGACTGACTTCTGTCCTGAGTATGCTTAGTGTACTCAGTAGAAACATCAGCCAATGGTACTTCAGGATTGACTTCAGGATGAATCAGCAGGCTTCGATCTTCAGCTTCAGAACAGACAATCTTCAGCGAGACTGACTGACTCCTTCAGGATGGTTTACACTTCAGACTTCAGTAAATTGGGTTGACTCCAATGTTCTTCAGTCTTCAGCATGGTCGTCCTGTACTGAATTACTAACCTAACTATCCTGAACTATTTTATCCTGAACAGCTATACTTAGGCAAATTCATCAGGGGTTTTGGGATCTAATCAAAATACTCAGATTGTCCCAACAGGGTATACAATTATTTGATTTAATTATGTTTAAATCATGATATTAATTGTAGGCTTAAATTTGTATTTAGCGTAAATCCCGAATAGATCCACGTTTAATTCCCCAACATTCTCGAGGCTGCAAGAGACTCATATTCACACAGTGGATATGAATGCACAACTGAGTAGGGAGAATGATCGGTTAACTGAGTCTCTCAGAATGAGAGATACTGAGAAAGCCCTCAGATTAGTAAACCTCCAGGAAGAGTTGCTTCATGCCCGGAATAGGCATGATGACACTCCAATGGCGGTTGAAAGACTGAATGGTGTAATCAGCTCACTGATTGAGACTCGTGACACTGATTTGTTCCTTGCTCAGGAACATCAGATGATTGAGCGGATTGCTCTGAGAGGGATGTTCGAAACTGAGTGGCAAGCTCGCCTTAGTGCTGAGCAAACTACTTGGGATCTTGAACTGATGTCAAAAGAGAAAGCTCATCAGAAGCTGGTGCTTTAGTACACCACTGAGCTTGAGGCCCTGAAAAGAGAAAATGTGTGCCTTGAGGAAAAGCTGAAGAAGTTACACACATCTTCCCAAGTGGTTGATGAGTTAACAAATTTCTCTCAGCTTACCGATGGTGCTAAAGCTGGGTTAGGCTATGACCCTCAAAAGACCCAAAGGGCAAAAAGAAGAGAGGTGCTTCAGGGAGTAACTCTCAAAAAATTTTGTCCCTGCCCAAACTGATGACAAGGGCCCTAGTGTTGCTCATCAGGATAAGGGCAAAGGGAAGGAGAAAGTGCCTGCTGAACCTGTCAGGAAAAAGGCTTAGGGACCAAAGCCACAACCTAAGGGAAAGGCTAAGGTACCTCACCAGGAGCCGAGGAAGAAGGACCAAGGGAACCCCAAGGCTCAGCCTAGGAACCCTCAGACGGGAAAGAACTCTGCCCCCAGCACTTCTTAGGCTAAGCCTCAGAATGCTCAGGGTAGAAGGAACTCTGGTCAGAGAAGGCCTCAGGCAAGGCAAAGGGATACTGAGGTCCAGAGGCCTCGGGCAGGGCACAGGGCCCATCAGGAGCGTCCTAATCCTCAAAGGAGAAGGACTAACCAAGTGGTCCCTGAAGGGCAACGGAGACCTGACTCTGATAACACTCAGGCCAGACCTCAAGTGCCTAGAGGTCAAGCTCGAGCTGCTTCTTCCCAAGATAGACCTCAGCCCAATACACCCAGGCCAAGGAGGAATAGGAGGTCCGCCCCCAGGAACCAATCCGGGGCTCCTGAACCTCAGGCTGACACCCATACACCCTCAACTTCCCAGGCACAAAGGAAGAAGAGGACAGTGTATGTTGATGTTTCAGGGAGACGGGTTTACACTTCTGATATCATTAGGATTGTTAAACAAATCTAGATCCCAAAGGGTATGGCTGACACTGTAGGACCCAATACGAGATGGGTACCTGAGGCCTGATTCTTTTTAGGTCGCTGCGGGCTACAAGAAGAGGAAGGAGGATCTGATGAAGGACTGGGACTTGGACTCAGGGTGTTCCAGGCACATGACCGGATTTCGTGATCTCCTTCAGGACTACGTAGCTCAAGAAGGCCCGCAGGTAACCTTTGGTGATAACTCTAAGGGTTTCACCAGAGGATTCGGTACCCTTGTTGTTGGTTCTGTGAGAGTGCTTAATGTATCCTATGTTGAGGGACTTAGGCATAACCTGCTTTCCGTCAGTCAGTATTGTGACCGTGGATATAGTGTAGAGTTTACATCTAACATATGCCTTGTGAAAGATAAAGCTACACTGCAGGTTCTAATTACAGGTGTCAGGAGAGGCAACGTTTATTTTGCTGACTTTAAGAGCAGCTCTCCTGAAACTTGTTTGGTCGCTAAGAGCTCATCTGAGATCAGTTGGCTTTGGCATAAACGCCTGAGTCCCCTAAACTTCAAGATTATTAACAAAATCTCTCGACTTTCTCTTGTAGAGGGTCTACCTAATGAAGTTTTTAGCAAAGACCACATGTGCGGAGCATGTCAGGAAGGCAAGCAAACCAAAGCTTCATTCAAGGAGAAAAGTGCCTTCTCAACTGACAGAGTGCTTCAGCACCTGCATGTTAGGATATTTGTGTTAGATGTTTTGATGATATAATAAACCAATCAGCTTGTAATAGGACCAGCTGAACATGTTAGTCAGCTGATGAGTAGTTAGGATTAGATAGGTTCGAGTGAGGGGGAATCTACCTTGCTGCCTAGAAGATCTGAAGCTATCATAGAGAAGAAGACCAGCTGAAGCCTTGAGGACTTAGCCGATTTTAGAAGACAGAAGATTTAAGCAGCTGGCACTAGAGTATCTAGAGCAAATCATCAGAGGAGTTTACATCTACTGCTATCAGGAGAGACAGATCAGCTGACATCAGAAGATCAGCTGATCAGCTGAGAGCACGTCGCAGACAAGACAAGGATCATGGATAAAAGACGTATTCAGACGAAGTCAAGAAGACCAGCTGAGGTGCACATCAGCAGACTTGCACATCAGCTGAGGTCCAAGTATCAGCAGACTGGTACACCAGCTGAAGAGACATATCAGCTGAGGTCTTGTGCTCAGCCCAGATTCTTCAGAATCATTTTAAGGGTTGACTTGCGACATAGAAGGAAGATTCCAAGAATAGAAGATCAATCAATCAAGGGGACAAACTTGATTGATTGTAGATTGCGAAGATTAACGGGAATCAAGATGGAGATTCAATCAATCACAATGATTGATTGAATGCGAGATTATAGGATCTCAGATTTCTAGTCCATCCCAACGGCTAGTTATTTGACCCTATAAATTAGAGTAACAGTGATAATTTTAGTATCGGATTTACACGCATATTAAGTTAGCCGAAACTCTGTCAGAATTATCACTTGCACTCAAAAACCCCATTCATAATTATTATTTGTAAAAGCTTTGTAGAAGCTGTGAGAAGTCAATTGCGTTTGTAGCATTGACAAGATTGTAACAGTAGTACTCTCGAACTGTGTAAGTGAGTAAGTAAGTGAGTTAGTGGAGAGCCCCTCAAGTCCAAAGTGGATTGAGGAGAGTGGATGTAAGACAGTTGGTCCGAACCACTATAAATCCCTTGTGTCTTATCCTATTTCTTTCTGCTCTTAATTTGTGCACATCACTTAAAACTGATTTTCATTAAAAATGTTTCTGCACTATTCACAGCGCACTACTTTCAAATTCAGACTACCTCAAGTAGTCTGTTGGTTTTCTGAAAAATCTAAATAATTTGAAAAAGGTTTTTGAATCCTTACTAGTCTATTCAACCCCCCCTTCTAGACTTGTTCAAAGGTATTCTTCCCTAAAACCTGCCTTTAGAACCAACACTGCACATGGATCTCTTTGGTCCAATTACTCCTGTCAGCATGAATGGTAGGACATATACCCTTGTTGTTGTTGATGATTATTCCAGGTACACATGGGTTATTTTCTTGCTGAATAAGAAGGAGACTCAGGTCAAGCTTCTGGAGTTACTCAAGAAATTGAGTATTAAACAGGGTCAGAGCATTGTCAAGATCAGATCAGATCGGGGAACAGAGTTTATTAACTCTATTATAATTGATTTCTGTACTGACCTTGGTATTGCTCATGAGACTTCTGCAGCCAGGACCCCTCAGCAGAATGGGGTGGCTGAAAGAAGAAACCGGACCCTGAAAGAAGCTGCCCAAACCATGTTGGCAGAGTCAGGACTGCTCAAGAAGTACTGGGCTGAAGCAATCAACACTGCTTGCTACACTCAGAACCGATCTATGCTGAACAAACAACATGCTCAGACACCTTATGAAACGTGGAACAAGAGGAAGCCTCGCGTCTCCTATTTCCATATTTTTTGGTGTAAGTGTTTCATCCTGAACAACGGGAAAGACCAGCTTAAAGCCTTTGATAGCAAGTCTGATGAGGGAGTTTTCTTAGGATACTCCTCAGTCAGCAAAGCTTTCAGGGTGTATAACTGTCGGACCCTTTGTGTGGAGGAAACACCTCATGTTGTGTTTGATGAGACTGCATCAGTGCGTAGCAAATAGGTTCTGAGTCCTGAAACTGAGGGGGTTACCAAGAGGGTGACAAGACTGAGCCTGAAGAATCCTGAATTCAAGGTCAAATTCGTGAATGCTCCCAAAGAATGGGATGATGATGACGATCAGGATGGACCTCAGGCCAACCCTCAGCAAGCCCCAGCTTCGGAGAATGTTGAGTCTTAGACAGAGGCACAGACTCAACCTGAGGTACGTACTGTCGGTGATGATGCTTCTGCACCTGAGACAGTTACTGAGTCCAACTCTGTAGGGGGAAACAATGTCCCTGACATTGCACAACCCTCAGGGAATGACTCAGTGTCCCCTGTTCTTGCTCGTTCCTCTTTTTTGCCTGTCATTATCGAGACTAACATTTCAGGATCAGGTGAGGGAACGTCAGCAGCTCCCAGTGCAATGGTCAGTAGGAGGCGATGGCTAGAAGATCACTCATTGGCTGATATCATTGGTGATATCAATTAGGGGGTCAGGACAAGGTTATCCTTTGGTGAGAGCGCTATGTTCTGTTATTTCCTGTCTGATCAGGAACCTAAGTGCATAGAAGAAGCTCTTGCTGACCCTAACTGGATCCTAGTCATGCAGGATGAGCTCAATCAGTGTGAGCGGAATCAGGTTTGGGAGTTAGTTGAGAGACCTAGGCGTCAACATATTATTGGCACCAAGTGGGTCTTCAAGAACAAGAGGGACGAGAAGAGTGTTGTTGTCAGGAACAAGGCCAGACTGGTGGCTAACGGTTACTCTCAGGCCGAAGGAATCGACTTTGATGAGACCTTTACCCCAGTTGCAAGATTCGAAGCAATCAGGTTGTTCTTGGCTTATGCAACATTCAAGAAGTTCAAAGTATATCAGATGGACGTGAAGAGTGCTTTTCTGAATGGTGTACTGAACGAGGAGGTTTATGTGGAACAACCTCCTGGGTTTGAAGTTGGTGACAAGGTATATCACCTGAAGAAAGCTCTTTATGGCCTGAAGCAAGCTCCAAGAGCTTGGTATGATACACTTTCCCAATTCCTGATAGACCACGGGTTCATGAAAGGAATAGTGGACAGGACCCTCTTCAGGATATCCGAAGGGGAAGACATTCTCTTGGTTCAGATTTATGTGGATGACATAATATTCGGATCACCTAACCTGAAGCTTTGTGAGAAATTCTCGAAGCTGGTGATGGGGAAGTTCGAGATGTCAATGATGGGAGAGATGAACTTCTTTTTAGGTCTTCAGGTCAAGCAAACTGACTCCGGAATCTTCATAAATCAGTCCAAGTATGCGAGGGATTTGATTCAGAAGTTTGGAGTTCAGACCAACAAAGTCTCGCGTATTCCCATGAACACAAATGAGATGCTGGATCCTGACAAGGAGGGGACCTCAGTGAATCAGTCTGAGTATAGGGCATTGATTGGATCTTTGTTGTACCTGACTGCAAGTCGTCTTGACATCACCTATGCAGTCAGAGTTTGTGCAAGGTATTAGTCTGATCCGAAGAAGAGTCATCTAGAGAGTGCCAAAAAGATATTGAAATACCTGAAGTATACAGTCAATTTAGGACTTTGGTATCCCTCTGATGACAACCTAGAACTGACTGGTTATTCAGATGCAGATTATGGAGGCTGTAAGCTTGATAGGAAATCAACTACAGGCACATGTCACTTTCTAGGGAGTAAACTAATCTCTTGGTTTTCCAAGAAACAGACAAGTGTTGCAACTTCTACTACTGAGGCTGAGTATATGGCGGCAGACAATTGTTGTTCCCAAATTCTTTGGTTGAAGCAACAACTGAGAGACTACCAAGTTGAGGCCACTGATGTCCCAATTTATTGTGACAATAATAGTGCTATTGCCATATCCCAAAACCCAGTCTTACACACGAGGTGTAAGCATGTAGACATCAGGCATCACTTTATAAAAGATCATGTTGAGAAGAAGGATATTAGGATGGAGAGGATCCCTACTGACAAGCAAAGAGCTGACATCCTGACTAAGGCTTTGCCTGAAACCAAGTTTGTTGAGTTGTCAGTAGAGTTAGGACTTCTTGACCCTGGCTAAGAAGGTTCAGTATGAATCTCAGATCAGTATACATAAGGTCAGGGGGAACGACTAACTAAGGATCAGTATGGAAGTTCAGTAGAGATAAGGTGATTGGTTGAAGGGGGAACAGTCAGTAAGAAAGGATGGTCAGTATAGACTGACTAAAGTTCAGGACACTGAGTTTAGGGCTTGTCACCTTGATAAGTCAAAAGTGGTATCAGTCAGATATCAAAATCTGACTGACTGGTATGTTTCCTGAATTATTTTAGTCATCATATCTTGCTTGCATCATCTTTGATACTGTCTGCCGAGTTATCAAATCAAATATGTTTGTCATGAAATCTCAATCGTTCATTTAATATTCAATTATTATTTAATGCAATTATTTGAATTAAATATGGACATGCTCTGACGCGCATTTAATGCAAAGTGGGTGGGAACGGTTTTCAATAAAGTTTTTGAATCATTAGCTTTGAAAACTGAAAATGCTCAATCCGCATCCAAGCATTTCAATCGTTTTAATCTTAACCATTGAATCTCATAAGTCATGATTTTTGAGCCGTCCGATTATAACTGGATTTTAGTATAAATAGGGGAAGTTTTTATCATTGCAACCTTTGCGCACTCAAATCTTTCACTTGCTATATTTTCTCTCTGAAAATTGTTCTTCATACCTTTAAATCTTCATCATGGCTTCTCCATCAGTTGATTCATTCTTTGGAAATCTTTTCCATTTAAGGAATGAAATATGCTGGGAACCAGTTGGTGTGTTCTCTTCGAATCACCCAGACATTATGCCCACAAAGGAGTTGTTCGAGAATGTTGGGTTGCTTCGTTTTATCACTACGAAGCCACAAAGACTTCATCCACGCCTTGTTGCTGCATTTTATTTGAAGATGGAGCAAAACAAGAATCAAATGAATGGGAGACCTGCATCCCACTGTCTTCTTGTGAGAAGGAGAAAAACGGTGAAGATGAGCTCAAGAGGAGTTGGGTCACCATCAACATAAAGCAGAAGATCAAGGAGGGGTTCAATCTTTCGGATTCTGGACGCAACGAAGTGGAGTATGGGGTTGGTGATGAGAAAGATTATCTTCAGTCTCTCTGTGATGGTGATGTCCCTCAGAAGGTAGGGTTGAACAAATCTGTGTTGAGAACACCCAATCGTCACTTCTTCGACCTGACTAGTCAGGGAGTGATGGGGATTGAGGGAGGATTGGAGCAGATCTCCAGGCCAAAGATGAATATCATTATGGCAATCAAGGATGCCTCTTTGCACTCATTCAACTGGGAAGAATACTTTCTGCAACTTTGGTGGCTGAGACCAAGAAGATCAAGTATTCACCGGAGGGTCAGGCAACGTTTGAGTCCAAAATGCACTTTGGCACAAAGATCTCTCTGATCCTAGAGACTTTAGCTCTCGGAGATGTTGATCAGGCTCAATCCATCGAGATTCCGTCAAAGGTTGACCTCTTCAGAGCATTTTTCGAGGATGCTAATACAAAGAAGAAGAAGAAAATGACCCTGAAGAAGGCTCAGGCGAGCACAACTGGAGGAGTCAAGGCTCAGGCGAGCAAGCCTTCAGGGACACGGACTCAGAAACCAGCGGAGGAAATGCCCAACAAGCCTTCTGGACTCAAGCAACAGACGCTGATGTTCAAATATCCCGGTTCAGAAGAGAGAGAGAGAAGAAGCTTGTGGAAGAGGAGAAGACTCAGCAAGCAACTCCCGGGGGAACCTGCTTAGACTGCCCTAGAGGTTGCTCCCATTGTTGTCGTTCCGGAGGTTGTACCCTCAGATCCAACACCGTTTGTCTATGAGCAAGACAAGGCTGACGATCAGATCCTCGATGTTGTCTCAGAATATCAGGACGTGGAGGTCCAGTCTGATGAGGGTCAGGGGGAACCTGTTGCTACTAACAATAGCAAAAGCAGCAAAGCTGATGAAGGTAGGAAGGAGGTGGAAGTAGTTGAGAAGGAGGCTGAAGCATTGCAAGCTGAAACACCATGGCCATTCCCCGCGCCTGATGAGAAGCTTCTACCTGATTTTGAGGTCTTGGCAAGGGAAAGGGTGGCTGATGTAGTGGATAAGAGATTTCCTGATCTTTCTGCTGCTCAGAAAGAGGCAGTGGTGCAGCTTCGCACATATGCCATGATATGAAGTGCCACATGGCCTGAACTTGGTCAGCTGGGCGAAGTGAAAGGATGGGACAAGCTGGTTGATGACGAAGCAGCTCTCTTTGACCACTTCGAGGTAAACTCTCTGCATCACCTGATTAAAATTGCTGACTTTTCCAAGACCATCAGAAGGATTTATCCTGAGACTCCGACCGCTGAGCCTGAAAGAGAGTGAGATGGGATGGAACTGGCTATAGTTCCGCATGGTGATGCTCAGGGCGAAAATCAGGTGGCTGTGCAGGAAGTGGATCAGCCTGAACGGGATGTTCAGATGGTGAAGAAGGTGAAGGAGGGAGAGAAAGAAGTGATAGAAATTGCTGAGACCGATCAGCAAGGTGCGACTGATTTGATTAGTGCGACTGATTTGATTAGTGCACGGTTCAAGTGACCTTGTCTGTGTTCCGGGTGGATGAATTATGAGGAAGTGGCTTCCATCCCGGGAAATGGCTAATCTTCGCTGCCAGCTTAATATTCACAACACGATGATAAATCGGTGTAACAGAAACAACACACTGATGAATACTCATCTGAAGAAAGTGCAGCGGAATCAGAAGGACGTGGTCAAGGAGATGCACGACTCCATAGATCTCCTTGGACATTTTGACACATCCCATACTGTGCAACTGTCTTACATCACTGAGCAAGCCAAAGGAACGATTCAGGGCTGCACTCAAATGGTTATAGATGCCCAAGCTGAGCAGGATGCAAAGTTAACCAAATTTCTCGATCAGCAGCTGAATGAGCGGGTGGCTCAGCTGGTCGATGAGAAAATGGCTCAACTTAAGGGAGAATTGAAAGCTGAGTTGCTGGGAGAGATGTCAGAAGAGGAAAAGAAGGAGATTCAGCGGGCCCTGGACTCAAGGCCGGTTGGTCTAGAGGGCAGGCTGAAGTCAGAGCACAATGATGCAGTAAAGGGACTTAGTTTTGGACTTAGGGGAATGGCTAATCAGATCGGAAAAATTCAGGGCAAACAGCAGGAAATGGCAGATCAGTTTAAGATTTTGGCGGAGTCAGTTGAGGAGGTTGTTGGCAAAATCAATGATGATGATGCCAAAAAGGGGGAAGGGAAGAAGCAAATTGGCAAAGGCAAAAAGAAGGTCTTCCCCCCTGAACTGAAAGCTGCGGACAAGAAGAGAACAAGGTCCGTCTCTGCCACCGAGATATCTGCTGAAGGATCTGATCCAAAGAGGTTGAAGCAATCCTCTGAGGATCCTGCCCTGGAGTCCCTTTACACTAAGATGGAGGAAGGATTGCACCCCGGATCAACCACTCAGAAGAAACTGGTGATGACTGAGTCGGAGAAGCAGGCGAAGCTGAGGGATCTGTCGCTGCTCAGTCAAATCCAGAGGCTGAAAGAGAACCAAGAGTACCTGATTTTGTAGGTTCAGAAGTAAAAGAAAGTGCCTTCTAGATCTCAGAAGAAGACTCAGAGGAAGATAGTGGTCAATCCGGGTCAGGGCCCTCCTCCACTTCAGATGGTCGAGGATTTCATTCCCTTAGAGATGTTGGAGTTTTGGATTCCAATCCGGAATAGATGGGCATATCTATTCTACGTGGTGGGGTTATGGGATGATCAGAATGAAGACAAAGATGGCATACTCCACCACTGGATGGCACAGGAGCACCCTAATCTCTGGGCTGAAATTATCGGATATGCTGACATAGCAGGAGTTGAGATCGCTCCGCCGGAATTCATCAAATATCCTCCTCCACTCTTTGGGACCTCCAAGCTACTGGACCGGAAAGTAATTTCAGAAGAAGTCGTCAGAGTAGGACATTTTGCCGGGGCCGTTGGTGATTGGAACAGGATGAAGCAGATCCTGCACCGAGTCTTGGAGATGCATGAAATTCCTCTTGCTGATTGGAATAAGGATGAAGAGTAGTTGTCAGGGGTTAGTTGTCAGGAAAATGTTGTAATAGCTTCAGGATGCTTGTACTTTCAGAATCAATCAATGAAGTTATTTTATTTTCCTGAGTACAACTTCTTGTTGACTCCTGAATTTAATTTTCAGTATTCCTATCAAGAACTGTACTAACTCATTCCTTGTTTCCATCTTATAGACTAAGTGCCTAGTTTGTCAGGAGGTACGGGGTTGTTTTCACTGACTAAGTCAGTTGACTGTATAGATGGTTAGGAATTTGTTTAAGAGTTGTAGCATCATCAAAAAGGGGGAAATTGTTGGGACAATCTGAGTGTTTTGATTAGATCCCAAAACCCCAGATGATTTGCCTAAGTACAGTTAGTTAGGATTATCTAGTTCAGGATAGTCAGATTAGGGATTCAGTTCAGGGGGAACGTGTTGAAGACTGAAGAATATTGGAGTCGACCCAATTGACTGAAGTCTGAAGTGCAACTTACCCTGAAAAAGGTCAGAGTCAGTCTTTCTGAAGATTTGCTGAAGACTGAAGCTTGAAGATCCACCCTGAAGACAATCCGAAGTACCATTGGTTGATGTTTCTACTGAGTACACTAAGCATGCTCAGGACAGAACTTAATCAGTGAAGAGTAGTGTAACCTATCAGGCTGAGCTGAATGCTCATAAGACCTAACTTAGGCCTTGAGTCTGTTTATCTGACTCATGTAAGTCCAAAGTAAAAAGGTTACGCATACTGGGCTGAATAACCTATCAGGCTGAGCTGAATGCTCATAAGACCTGACTTAGGCCTTGGGTCAGTTTATCTGACTCATGTAAGTCCAAAGCAAAAAGGTTACTTATGCTATGGAACAGTTGACATTTACGTTAACACCTGAAAGACAAGAGAATATCAGTGGACTCCATTAAAGACAAACATTCATGCTGAGTAAATGACAAGAAACTCGGAGTATTGCATGTACGAGGAAAGACAAGTGTCAGACGATCAACTAGCCATTTGTACGGAGAGCCAATCGCCTTTCGACACGCATGTATGGAGTCTACGCAGTAGTTAATGCGGCATTTAATGAGTCTCAGAGTTGTAGGCGGCGGGACAATATTTTCCAGATTAAGCATGGGAAAAAGGTCAACGGTACATCTAGCCTGCAAACACCCTAAAATAGGAAAGATTTGGGAAGATCTCCTCCAACGGATCTATTTCAAGTCTCTCCTATAAATACAGAGAGTCTTGGACCCATTCAAAACTAACGAGAAATTTCCAAAAGAAAGCTCTCAAGAATCCAAGCACTCAAAGCATACTTTGAACAACACTCTGCAATTAAATTTCCCTAGTGTTGTAGTAGGATTCACTCTGTATTTGCTTAGTTTAGATAGCTCTGATCTTTAGCATTGCTTTGTATTGCTAGGGCTATCCTTAGTTGGAAACCAAGAATATCAAACCACTCAGGGTGTGAGATTGGTTGGTTAGAAGGACTGGGACTTGTAAAACGCCCAGGGGTCAGTTCCTAAGGAGAGGAAGTTGGCTATTCGTGTCCCTTGGCACGTAAAAACCAAGTACCTTTCCTCAGGGTTTTGAGGGTAGCTTCCTGTTAAACAGGTCGTGGAAGTAGGAGTTGGTTATCTCTGTACCACGTTAAAAAGACCCTTGTGTGCTGATTTACATTCTTGCTCAGGATCATAATTGTCATCATATTAAACTGAGCATACTGCATTGTTTTGAAAAATATCAGGACTGACTCTTCATCCTGATCAGTAAAATTGTGCACCAGCCTTAACCACCATTTACTAAGCAAGTCAGAGAAAACATTTTCAAAAACTGAAACGAGTAGATTCTAAGGGCTCACATTCCGCACGTACTCTAGCTTACTGAGATAGTAGTCCAACTGACTAGCTTCTGAGCAGTCAGTAGGTCTGTTATCTCTACTGAGCTTTTGAGCACACAACTCACACTCAGCCTATCTGACTCCATTACTAACTTATCCCTGCTGCCCCTGCGGACTATCAGTTTTGCTGAGTAACATCAGTATCTTCCTGACTGAGCGTGTTAGAACATTTTTCTGAACATTCGGAAAAATCTGATATCTGTGTATTCCCCCCAATACACTGATTATACTCGTTTCGGGACCCACATTGTCTTTTCAAACTTTTTACATAAAGCCTACACATATTGATAATAAATAAAATATGGACAAAATATGCATGTACTGATCATGCACAAAATGTGCACATTATCTTCAAAGTAAATATTATTTGAATTACAATATATTATAAATATATCATGTATTATAATTATTTCTATGTATAAAAATAATTAAATAAAAAAATATTTCTATGTATTAAAATTTTATGAATCATTTTCTAATTTTTCCATTTTTTTTTAATATCATTGGTATTTTGAAATATCTTTTTTTAATGTTAAGCTAATATGATTTTTCTATAGAAATAGAGCTTCTGAGTTTGATGTCGCTTTTACTCAATGCGACATCAACCTCTATACCACATATGTGCATTCCCACAAAGGTCAACAATGCAGTTAAGATGTTTAGCATCTGCACATTGACAAACCAACAAGAAGATATTTCCATAAGACATTTCGCTGAAGAAGTATCTAAAAGCACTTGCAAAGAGGCAAGTATATATAAATTATCCACTAATAAATTTCAAAATTATTTAATGAAATCTTTTAATATTTCATAATATAATTATATTCTACTAAGAGGATGAATGAATTTATAAGTTTTTAAAAAATTTATAAGCATCTTCAAAATATGAAGCCTACTTACATGATGAAATCACTAAATATGTAGCTACACTTGCAGCGTAAGCATAAGAAATAATCACAAATTGGTACAAAAGTAATGCATTATTTTTAAATAGGTACAAAGTTTTTGTATAATAGTGTAAACATAAGTTGAATAATAGAGTTTTTTTTTTTAATATTGTACATATTTGAAAATAGTGCATTATTTTTATACCAATTTGTGATCGACCTCATAAATATTCTTACCCAATTAAAATTATTTGCATATTTTGTTATTGCTGGAGTAATATTTTAACATTTGTTTCCAGATTTGCAGGACTGGTGTTGTACAGCTACAACATCCTGCCACTATATGTACTGCTCAGCCAAAGACAGGTACAAACTATTATTTACAAAAAAAAATACAATTTATATATTAACTTGTATCGTCTTATATTTATTAAGTAAAATAATTTATTATTTTTAGACCGGGGAAATGGAGCGGGCGGAGTTGAGAGAAATTGTTGTTGTGAGCAACATGTCAGAATCCTCTCACGCCCTTGGGAAGTCGAATTTGTAGGTCAGCTCCTACATCGTATTTTTTTACCGTTCTCATCATATATACGTGCATAAAAATACCATTTTTTTCTACAAGTTGTGCTTACATTTCTGCTTCTTATTTCATAGGAGGGGACAAGTGGCATGACCTCTTTTTCGATCGTGCAACACAGTTTTGGAGAGAGAAGTTGGAGCGAAGTATAAACAAGAAGATAACTTTGATGAAGCTCCGCCTCTGAAAAAATGAAATACTGACTATAAAAAAATGATGAATTTGCATATAGATATTGCTTCTGATGTAACAATATAGCTTAATTGACTCCCTATGATGATATCCCTGTAATTCATTCGATCTCATTTCATTTGATCTCAGAAGTTTCGATACATCGATTTTTTATATACTAAAAGTTGTGATATGATAACATATGAAATTTTATACATTAAAATTTGTACTATGGTATATAATATGGCTAATTAATATAATTTAAGTAACAAAATAATTAAATAAGCATACAATACCTACATACGAACCTCGAAGCCTACACATATTGATAATACATAAAATATACACAAAATGTGCATGTACCGATCATGCACAAAATGTGCACATTATCTTATAAGTAAATATTACTTGAATTAAAATTTATTTTAAATATATCGTATATTATAATTATTTCTATGTATAAAAATATTTAAATAAACAAATATTTCTATGTATTACAATTTTATGAACCATTTTATAATTTTTTTTCTTCTTTTTTTTTTTTTAATATCATGGATATTTTGAAATATCTTCTTTTAATGTTAAGCTAATTATTTTTCTATAGAAATAGGGCTTTTGGGTTTGATGTCGCTTTTTTCTATAGAAATAGGGATTAATTAATTTCAAATTCTTTTTTATTTTGCATATATACAAAAATCAAATCAATTTATAGTATATATACTCACCAATCCCAGCCAGATAATCAGTTGAGCCATCAAGACTGCAACTGATAGAACTGTAGAGAAAAATTCGGCTATCATCCAATTTGGAAACTATTCCAAATGCCTCATATCCTCCCCTACATAATATGTATTTGTGTTATTTAATATTATAAGAGTGTGTTTAATAGTAGATTGTTTTTGTATGTGAGTGTAAATTAGTATGAGGATAGAAATTGAGATGATATTACGGGATACTAGGAGATCATTGCATTTGCATGGTAAGCGATTTTAATATCTATTCTTATATAGGGGAAGTGTACTACTAAATTTGCTTATGTGAATATATAGTGAAAACTCGTTATTATTCAATAAAATTAATACGGGTCAATTTTATTTTTACAATTTTTTCTTGCTATCAAACATACATATAAGTATATTATGAAAATAAAATTATTAAATTTATGCGAAGATTTGCATATTGTAACATAGCAACTGCCATATCTTCTTTCAAAATCTGTTCCAGTAAGTGTATCTTGATAGATTTGATTATAAGATAGAATTGAGAATTCTCTTGAATATTTTTGATAGTAGGAGAAGGGGTGGTTAATAATGAGAAGAAAAGAAGAGGAAAATGCATGTGCTTATAAGTTAAAATCTAAAAGGAAAGTTGGTGTATGGGGTAGACATCCTACGTACTTCCTTAATTATGAAGCTATGAGATTAGAGTATGATGGCAAGGATGATAAATTTCCTTGGCATTCCGATGAGCTTTAACATTTTCGTCCAACTTGAAGATGTTAAACTTAGCGCTAGATGAGAGGCAACCCATCATAAAAAATTTCTTACTTATTTGTTTTGATTTGTAGTGTAGATAATTTTGATTGATTTTGTTTGCTTTTTGTAGGAATTGGAAGCTACGGGATGTGTTTTGTATTACATGATCACTTATATGGGGTAGTGTGTTCTCTTACCATGGTTGGTGCACTTAGTTTATCATAGTTTGGGGGAGTCGCATCTTGGTATATATGGTTGTTTCTTGGTTGAGATGAGTTGATTATGTTTTTATTGGTCATTGATTCATTGCAAATCATATTTTCATCATTCTTTGTGAAACTTTTAGGATCCTCGATCCGAAAAAGTTTGGGGGGCTGTTCGTTCTTCAAATTTTTTATTTGCAATGACATTTAATGAGAATTGTGAGCTTTAGAAGGATGTGTTGAGAAAAATTCCTCCCACTTGGCCAAGAAGGAAATTTTTTCAAGTGATTGACAATTCACTCTCCCATTCTTAATCCCAGCTTAAGGTATTCATTTACACTTCTCTATCTCTATTTACTTTCCTTTCCTTATTTTAGTTTGTTCTATTGGAGATTGTTTGTTAGATTGTTATTTTTTTTGGGATTTGTTCTTTGAATTGTTTGAGATTCTTGAGGTATTGCTTGATTTATGTATGCCAATTTCGTGTCTCACGCAAGTGTACGTGGTCGTAGTGTATGTGGCAAGATAACCAAGTTAAAATATATCTATCTCAAAGAAACGGAGCGATGAATAGTAGGATGTTGTAACAAAAAGTATCTAAGAAAGCAAGTAAAAGCCTTGGTTTTCTATCTACTATTTTTGCAAAAATCAAGAATCTACCTATCACCTTCTTGTGAAAGATGAGCAAGTTTGAGAAGTATGCACTAGTGTATTCCACTTATGATTCATTTGGCGTCTATCTCTCCAAACATGCAAGTTCCATTGATTGATCAATTAAGCCTAGAGCTTCATTAATGTGCCTAGATCTCTCTAACGACACTTAATACTCTAATTGAGGTGACTTAACTCATAAACAATTCTCATTGACTTAAGAGCATTTTATGAAACACTTGGCATGCACAACATTCAATGAAGAACTTCTATGAACAAGCTCAATTCTCATTTGTTGCTAATCCACTTAGGCTCTAAACATCCAATTGGCATACCAAACATTCATTCAAATCATCAATTAAGAGAATTAACCAATAAATTTCACAAAACATGCATAGGATTGATAGAATCACCAAATTACTACATAAGCTTCATACACCAATGCAAATGGGAATTAGCCAATGGCTAATTAAGTTATCAAATCAACAATTAAGCTATCTAAAAACATGATTAAAACTAAATTGAAGAGAAATTACAAGAATCTTACCCAATACAATGGAATTGAAAGTCTAATCTACTACCTTGAAAATATAACTCTTGATCCGGTAAGAAAAATGTAAAATCGAACCGTAGGAATGTAGCTCTTGATAAGACAAATCTAACGATATAAACAGATGAAGAATCTAATGGCTAGATCTCAAGAATTCTTAGAGAGAAGTGCAACGTATTAAGAAATTCCACTAACAACTACCTAATCTCTCTCTAAAACTTCCCTAACGAAATGTGGAATGAAGAAAAGTCCCTTCAAAATCTGATGCTTGATGTATATACAGTGTTCCCATGCATAGACCAAAATGCCTTTCATTAAAATGCGTAAAAGACGAAAACACCCTTTATCTGCCGAAAAAATGCCTAGGCGCGTGACCGCCCCATGGACGTGGCCCTCTAGCGCTCGAGCCAGAACTCAGGCGTGCGTCCAATGCTTGTCTAGTGCGCGACCAGAACCTCTTCGTGTCGTCCGATTTCTGACTTCTTCATTTTCGATTTGATTTCTCATCCAAACTTCCTAAGGTCTTCCCTTGAGTCATTTGAACTTCTCCACATGCTCGGATCACCTCGTCTCCTTCGCTATAATCACGAACTCCTAGTTTTTGCTTATTTTTCACTACAAAACACACTTTCTTGCCAACAAGAGGTCAATAGCACAATTAATAGCATAATTGAGTCAAATATGAACATAATCTCATTAAAACCATATAGAAATGGATGCAAAATGAGGCAATTATGACCCTTATCAATTTAGCATTGCAAATCATCTTTTCATCACTTTTGCCAAACTTTTAGGATTCATGATCCAAAAAAGTTTGGGGGTGTGATCGTTTTTCAAATCTTATTTGCAATGCATGTCTAGTTAGATTATTGGTGTGTTGATGATGTTTATACCTTTTTGCCATAGATTGATGATTCGATTTTTGCTTGATGTTGATTGCCATTGTTCCTAGCTTAGGGAAATTGGTGCATGAGATAGGTTTATTGTTGTGTGGATGATGTAGATAGTTCATGTTAGGTGTAGTGTATATATCATTTGATTCATGATTTGTGTATAGCGTAGTAGATTCTTTGATGCTTGATACATGGATTATATGAACATGTTTGAGATGAGTTGAGTCATGATCACCATAATCCGTGAGGTTTGAGCCTTTTATGCCTGTTTTAATCTCCACCTCACTCACTTTCTTCACATGCTCGCTCGCTCGCTCCCACGGGTGTATTTATTAAAGGGCTTCACTGGGCTGAAGCCCAGTGCAAGCCCAAACATTTTACTTATATATAATAATGCTTATATATTAAAATTGCTTAGAGCCCAGCCCAAATCATTTTGAAAAGCTAAAGAAAGCCCAACTTCACAATTTATAATTTCAAACTATTTTTATAGGACACTTCACAAATCATAACAAGTATTGTAATTTTTTTTATGTTGGAGTCGGCTTTTCCTTCTCTGTCTAGCTGCTGTTGTGATCCCAACTCCCAAATTTTTTCTTCTTTTTTTTTTGCAAAAAATTTAAGTACGAAATTTAGAGAAAATATCTTCATCAAATTAAATAATTCAATTAAAGTATTAATTTATTCAATTCATTTCAGATTATTTCAGTTAATAATTTAACTAGTATATTGTCATTTGGTTACAAGAAGTTATGTTGAGGATGAGATTTTGAAAATAAATTGAATGATTTATTAGAAGATTGTCAGATGCTTTATATTGAAAGAGATATTTGTTAAGGGTACAGACGATTTTCAATTATTGATGCATTTTTAGCAGGACACAATTAAAAGCATATTTGGCTTAGCTTATAAGCTTTTTAAAACACTTTATAAGTTGTTTTAGCAGCTTATAAGTACCCTCAAAATATTTATAAAACATCCTCTAAAAAAATTATATTTAATAGCTTACTAAGATGTTTAATTGTAACACCCCGCATAGGCAGCAGCTTTTAGTCCTTTAATTATTTTATTTTAGGCGTGAGTTTGTGTGAGTACAAGGTTAGTCCTTTAAGTTGTTATGCTTTAGTGTTTCTTAATTGTTTGTTTAGTATTAGTTGTCTCAATTAGTATTAAGAGGACTCTTAAGATTAGTACTAAGTGTCGAATTATTTAGTGTAAGGATAAGAAGTATTATTGTTGAGGTTATAGTATTAGTCCTTTAAGAATATTATTTCCTTAAGTATTAATTCATTGAGGGTATGTTAGTAATTGAGGAATTAAATTTAGGGACTTGACTTTATGAGGTTTTGACCAAGAATAGGATTGAATAATACTTAGAATATTATTAGTATTATTTTTGAAAAATAGGGTCTTAGAATATTAAGTAATTTTCAAAAATATTAAGAGTATAAGACTTTGATTTCTAGTATCTTTATTTATGGAAATAAGTCATATTCTTATGCAAGAGAATATACATGCTTGAAGGTTAAGTATCACAAGAATAAAGAGTTAGTAAGGATCTATTAAATAAGGAAATAAGTTGCCAAGTATGGAAATAGAGATACACCAAGATAATGGGCCAATTTCTTTCCTTTCTTTGAGAAATTCGGCCAGCCCCTTTATGCAGCCTCAAACCCTACTTTTCCAACTCTATAAATATGTATTGATCAAGTCCCTAAGACCCCTAG
>JAPKLY010000297.1:41116-59689 GCA_026898435.1 Prunella vulgaris
TCGTCTCCTTTGGGTTCGATATATTAAAACTTGGTCAAGCTTACCACTCTAATCATGAACACGTACACTTGCGTGAGGACTCATTTACACCGAACAATTACTAATATCACTAATGAACATAATGTGTTGATAAATACTTGTATTACTAAAATCACTAATGAACATAATAATGTGTTGATAAATACTAACTACGTACATAAATCGATAAATTTTATAAAAGTAATTATCACTATATTAACATATATAATTAGTTAGCAATTTTCAATTAATTTATTAAATAGTTATTACTAATAAATTATATACATAAACATACTAGTTGTTTGTAACTTTTTGCTAAAATTATCGAGAATATGAAAAATGATATATGTTTTTATTCCTAGTACGTATATTAAAATTCGGTTCAGTCATGCATGCAGTCTAATTATATATATATATATATATATATATATATATATATATATATATATATTGTGGAGAGAGAGATACTACCCCTGAAAAAAGAATTGAAAAATAAAAATACTAGATCAACAACAAATGTATGTAGAGAAAGAGAGAGAGTCAGAATTTGATGGTACTTTGTTCTTCTTAACGTGTGTTTGAATAGATGAGATGGTAGAGAGAGAGTGAGAGAAGTGGCTGACTTTGGTCTTCTTGGTGTGTGTTTTTATAGAGGGAGGGGAGGGAGTTAATTGTATGGAGAGAGAGAAAGGTTTGAGTGAAATCCAAGCGATAGTGGCTCGATTGATGGCTCTATAAAACTGTGAATGGAGGTTATGGAATTGATATGATCGTATGTAATGTATATCCCTATTGTTATGGCTTCTGAATTAAAAAGTACATAACAAAAAATTTAAATTTAATGACTAAGTAATATAATTTATATCACAAAACAACGAAATAAGCGTACAATGCCTACGTACGAACCTCGAAGCCAACACATATTGATTATACATAAAATATGCATAAAATGTGCATGTACCGATCATGCACAAAATGTGCACATTATCTTAAAAGTAAATATTATTTGAATTAAAATTTATTTTAAATATATCGTGTATTATAATTATTTCTATGTATAAAAACATTTAAATAAAAAATATTTCTATGTATTACAATTTTATGAATTTTTTTATAACTTTTTCTTCTTTTTTTTTAATATCATTGATATTTTGAAATATATTTTTTTAATGTTAAGCTAATATAATTTTTTCTAGAGAAAAAGGGCTTCTGGATTTGATGTCGCTTTTACTCATATTCCATAAATTGCATAGGAGAAATACTAAATTTAATGTTTATCTCACCTTTTATATTCTTATTTTTCCAAATTTATGATGTCAACTTCGACTTCACAGAAAAAAGAGAGGGAGAGGAAAAGAGAGGAGATGGGGTGAAAAGGGGAGAAGAAAAGGAATTTACCAGATTCAGAAGACAGAGAAAGAAGAAGAGTGAAGGGGTTTAGACGCAAGGACAGAAAGGAAGAAGAGGAGAACTCAGTTATAAGTAATTGATCAAGAAAAAAAGAGAATTTGTGGGTTGATCCGGTGTTTACCAAAAATGGTGAAAAATATGAGGCTTCAATTTGAGCCACACCTCTTATCATACTTGTGGAAATATATAATTGCAGAGAGGGATAATAGAAACAACCATTATTGATAATGCTTTTACGCTAATTCTTTCTTATTGAATCAAATGTCTTGTATCATTCTATTATTGCTTGTAATTAACTATTTTAAGTGTTGAAAAATATTAAAATAAGTTTACATTATACAAAACGAAAAAAAAATACCAAAAAGAATATATGAGTACAATTGTGTAAATAACTACTCAGGCTCTTACCAGTTGGAAATTAGTTTTGGTTTCATTACTCATCATTCAAATGTATAATCATTTTAATTATGTTAACTAATTAATTTCAGAGATTAGACATAATTATATTTTCAGTCGTGATTTCCTAATGGAAGTTCATATGTCTAATAAATGCAATTTAAGGCGCAATATTCATGAAATTCAAATAATTTATTTTGAATTTTTCAAAATAATCTTTAGTTATGTGTACCTATATACCCCAAATTTTAATATATTTGATTTTCTAAAATGTAATTATATTCAGAAGAACCTTATCTATGAAATTTTAATTAAATCAATCTAAGTGCGAGAGAAAAATAACTAGGTGGTTAGATTACCTAGTTACTGGGCTCTCACTTGAGTGAGTGACCCAAGTACGCATTAAGGTAAATTAATAAATTTTGCAAATTAAGTTGGCTTGTTGTGTAAACGATTTTTGTTTTCTATGCAAAAATTAAAGTTTGAATATTTATGAAAATTTGAATTTTTTATGAACTAATGCGTAATTATTTGCTATAATACGAACTTATTTGTAAGTTACTCAAAAATATTGAAACAAGTTTATATTGTACAAAACGAAAAAAAAAAAAAAAAACCAAAAAAATACATGAGTAAAATTCTGTAAATAACTACTCAGGCTCTTCGTACTTGGATTCCAATCAGTTGGAAATTAGTTTTAGGTTCATTACTCATCATTCAAATGTATAATCATTTTAATTATGTCAGCCAATTTCAGAGATTAGACATAATTATATTTTCACCCGTGATTGCCTAATGGAAGTTCATATACCCAATAAATGCAACTTAAACATCCATAACAATATTCATGAAATTCAAATAATTTATATTGAATTTTTCAAAATAACCTTTAGTTATGTGTACATATGTGCCCCAATTTTTAATATATTTGATTTTCTCAAAATGTAATATATTCCAAAGGAAGCTTATCTAAGAAAATTTAATTAAATGAATCTAAGTGCGAGAGAAGAAAAAAAAAATCATACTTTCGAATTTAAAATTTAAAACCCACTTATTAGTAATTTTTAAAATTGAAATTAATTAATTTTGCATTTAACCCAAAACTAGCCGTGTGAGTTGTGAATTTAAGTCCAAAGCTCGGTATGCAACATTGGAGGCTTTCTAATTGCGTTTTTAAATCGTCACCAAATAGGTTAATTTAAAATTAATTAAAGAGTAAAATAAATAAATGTTGCGAACTCAACTCAAACAAACAAATATTTATTAATGTTGATAATAATACAATGAGTTTATGACTTAAAACCTAATGAAATGAGGCTGGCATTGGCATTGGTACTTTGTGAGTTTGTTGTCCCTCAGCAAATTTTTATTTTTGTTATCTTTTTTTTAGGTATTGAATGAAAAAAAAATTATCAGGGATTAATCGTATCCTCCACAGTTACGATATTTCTAATATCATCAATTTAATCCTTGAACTCCAATATATATTAAATTTCACACAAATTATAAGAATTTTAGTTTAACAAGAAAAAAAGGATAATACAAATCTCATAAAAATACCTGGGTTTTTCCCCAATTTTCTTCCAAACACAAAAAAGACATATTTTAGTTTTCATTTTCATATGTCCCGTGTGCTAGGCTCCTAGAATATGGCGCCCTTGGGCCTTTCTATTTGATTGTATCGAAAAGTCCAATAAATTGGGATTTCCCTATTGGTCCGGGTCATTCCGGGGCAAGATGATCATTTATGATGAAGAGAATGAGGTTCAAGAGAATGATTCGGAGTTCTCTCAGAGTGGAACCATGTAGTACCAGACATGAGATAGATCTTCCAAAGAACAAGACCTTTTTAAGCCAAATCATTTGGGACCCTGGACCTAGAATAGTTAATTTATATACATTATGTAAATTAAAAGAATATATATTATATGATACAATTTTTTTAAATTTTTTTATATAAGCTCTTATCAAACAATTTATTTGTGAATATATACAAACTAAATTTTAAACTCATCAAAAAATCTATAGCATGATGATATTAAAAATAACACATAAATTTAATTTGAAAATTAGATTCGGTGAGTTCTAAAATTATATATCAAGAGACATTCTCCTAAATTGATTATGTCTTATAGATATTCTTCAAAGGCTTAGTCTGTATCAAATGTGTCATACAATTCAAAAGAACTTTAATAAAATTACTTTATTATTATTGAAAAGACACTTTTGTTACAATTTGATGAGAAATAACTTTTTAGTAATATAATGATAAAGGTAATATTTCAACAATAACAAATATTATTTTTAAAAATACAATTGAGTTGCATAGATTTCAATGCACAAGGAAACTTACTTGAACTTGAGCAGTTTCGACAAAATGCACCATAGAATAATTTGTTACTTGAACAGTTTTGGTGTTGTGTTTTTCTGGTGATTTTAGTGTTGAAGGACGATTTTTTAACATGTGTAAGGACCTTTTAACAAGGGTGTAAGGAGTAGAAGATGAGCATTTTAGGGAGTGGGGAGTAAATGGACAATTTTGTTCCATGTAAATTTGACCACATATATTTTTAGTCAATTTTTTAGAAATTTTTTTTTTTTATAAAAAGTATTAGTTTTGTTCAGCATTTAGACCAATATTTAAATTTCTAACAAATATTGCTTTTGATTCATTCATTTTTATTTTTATTTTTTTGGTAAGAGCACTAAGTGTACAATACAAAAAAAATTTTAATCTCCCTTATAATTAAGTTGAGTGAAATATGTTTTTAGGATAAGAATAAGTTTTTTGTAAATCGTATAACCGCAAAACTCAAATCAATAGTAGGGATGACAAATGGAGCGGATCGGGACCGATACCTTAGTATCCATGCCTGCTCTGCGCTTTGCCCCGCTGATCCGCCCTGCTCCATGCTCCACTGCGGGGCAGCATTTTGAGATCCATACTTGCCCCGCTCCATCTATTAAATTCTCATAATTTTATAAAATCAATATATTAAAAAAATTAAATGCAAAATATTAAAAATTCACAATTTAATCAACAATAATCCATCTAAATCACCAAATCATATCCAAGATTTGATTATTTTAAAAAATATATACATAATTCTATATATTATATATATATATTTATTTAATATTATATAATTAATATTATATGGAGCGGGGCGGATCAGGACAAAAAATATGTAGATCCATGCCTGATCTGCTCCGCAAGCGGGGCGGGGCGGATCTGCTCCATTCTCAAAACGGGGCAGATCGGGGCCGATCCAAACAGAGCGGGGCGGATTGGATCAACTGTGGGGCGGGTCGTTTTGCCATCCCTAATCAATAGTACTTATTTTCATTAATATATTTTAATAAAATAAGTAATATTGTAAAAATAAAATGTATACCAATGCACCATGTGCATGACATGCACTTAAATTTTGAAAAAATGTCTAGTATACTTTTATAACTGAAGTTGAACAAAAAGACAGAGTCATTCTAATATGGACTTGAGTTTTTTAAAAAAATATTTCAATCAGTAATCAATGCTAATACCCTCAAGAAGTAATCAGTAATATTCTAAAAAGTAATCTGTAATACCTAATTGCAAAAAAAAAAAACACAAAATTCAGCGTGCAATGTGTGATTTGAAAAAATTAAAATTTAAAAAAAAAATAACAGTTGCGAAATGGTACATTTTAAATCATTATTTTTAAATTAGTACAATATGCAAAAAAAAAACTGTATTATTCAACTGATATTTACTTTATTATGCAAAAAAAATGTACCAATTTTAAAATAGCGCTTTAAAAAAATACCACTTTGAAATTATTCAAATTTGGGACAGTTGCGAAATGATATATTTTAAATCATTATTTTCAAATTAATACAATATGCAAAATAAAAATAAAACTCTAGTATTCAATTGATGTTTCTCTAATTTTGTATCAATTTTAAAATTGTGCTTTAAAACTATACTAATTTTAAATTATTCCAAAATAAAAAAAATAGTTACAAAATAATATATTTTAAATCATTATTTTCTAATTCTATAAACTCCGAACAAAAAGTAAATGGTAAGTTCTGAATGAGACAATGGGAGTACTTTATTACTTTAATATATCGCAAATTCTAGTATGCACAGGGGCGCATACTATGCACCTTGATTTTACTTTAATTTTGAATTTAATTTGATATTTTTGGGGTATAACTAAATTGTTTTTTGGGTATTAATAATTGTTCTTGGGATATTAATAATTTGTTCTTCGGGTATTACAAATATGTTCTTGGGGTATTAATAGATTGTTATTTATTAGCTGAGTAGTTCCAAAGCAAGTTTGGCTTATATGTTTGTTTCACTTTTTATCTTCATCATTTATACCTTTATGTTGAACAACCTGTTGTTATCTAACCTACCCGATTGGAGCAATGTTTGGACTTGGATCTTTAAAATGTTTTTTTACTGCATTTAAAACACTCTTTTGGAATTGAACACCTGTTGAACACCTGCATAAAAACATGTGATATGATTAATTTATGATTCTTCTTTTTAAATAGATGTAATTAATGGCATGTCATTAATTTCGTTGCAGGAAAAATGCTCCACCATTATCATTCTCAATCTTCATCAAGATTTTCATGCTGAGTTTATTTGGGTATGTATATATATATATAATTGTTTAGTTATATATTGAAACATATATATAATTATATGTATGCTAGTAATGTTAATTGAGGCGTGCATCTTGGGACGGGGCAAAACTTATAAATTAATTTTTTTTAAAATATAATTAATAAATTGTGCATGCAATTGATATGGATATATATATATATATATATATATATATATATATAATTATTTCTATTGAAATTGAATTAATTATATGTTGGGGATGGTTGCAGGATTACAATGAGCTTGGATGTTGTTGGTGTAGCTTTGAAGTACACATCTGCATCTTTGGGTGCTGCAACTTCCAATACACTTCCTGTTATTACTTTCCTTCTTGCAGTTCTACTCAGGTGAAATTAGTTTGAAATATATATATATATATATATATACTGTTGGTATTTTTATCCTTTGACGTTGCAAAGGTGGATATTGGGTTATTACTTTGCAGTAGGAAAATCTCTATTTCAGTTGCGGAGTTGCACAGAATCTTGTATTTGTATAATAAATATCCAAATAATTCTTTAATAATACCCGAACAATAGATAATAAATATCCGAAGAATTCTTTAGTAATACCCAAACAATAGATAATAAATACCCGAACAAAATGATAGGATTTTCAGTTAAAAATCACATAAAATATGTCAACAAACATGTTTTGAATTTTGATTTGAATGTTTCTCTAAAATTCAGGTTTCTTAAATTTTAAATTTGTTGCTTAAATTTGGTAATGCATGGTTTAATTGTTGTCCAGGAGTGTAGTTGAATTTTCTTTGTTTCATTGCTAGCTCTAGATCCTAAGTCCGGTAATTGAACTCTCTCTCTCTCTAAAATCCAGGTTTTGAATTTGTTCATAAATTTGGTAATGGATGATTTAATTGTTGTCACTAGGAGAGGCATGCAGGCATATTCTATTTTGATAATCAAATCAAAATGATAGGATTTTCGGTTAAAAATCGCATAAAACAATAGATAATAAATACCCGAAGAATTCTTTAGTAATACCCGAAGAATATATAATAAATACCCAAAGAATTCTTTAGTAATACTCGAACAATAGATAATAAATACCCGAAGAATTCTATAGTAATACCCAAACAATAGATAATAAATACCCAAAGAATATTTTAACAATACCCATATAATTTAAGTGCAGTTTCCCTTGGAGGGATGTATTTCCTGACTTGATTTACTGACTTGATTGAGTGCGGGAGGAGTTTTGGCAATGGAGAGGAGTTGATCAATCTTTTTGCAAGAGAAATTGCTGACACCAATGGCTTTAGTGAGGCCCAAATTCTTGCACTCTTCCATGGCTTCCCAGACTCCCTTAACATCCAAAGGCAATATCACTTCTTCTGCAACTGGTATTTGTGGATTCTTTTGTCTTAATCTCAATGGCACATGTATCAGGTAAAGATCCACATACTCCATCTCAAGATTTCTGCATTATTACATCACAATTTTCATTAAATTACATAGCTGCAAATTTGGATTTCCCCCCCCCCCCCCAATTTAATCTCATGATTATGGTCCTATTTTCATCAAAAGCAGAAACATCGTCCTATATCACAAAATTAAGTATGCATGAGACTAAATTGTAGTAATAATTTTGGGACATTTTAACTCTGCAAACCAAGATTGTTTTCTAAAATCTCCTACTTTATGTTATAATTAGCAAGCATACCAAAGCTTTGAAGATGTATTAATTCAAAAGATGTATTATACAGAAAAAGTTGTTTAATTTGATATTTCCAAATTATAACTATTTCACAAAAGATGTTTTTTTGGTATTAAAAAGTTATTCTTTAGGTATTAAATAGTTATTCTTTAGGTATTCTATATTTGTTTTTTGGGTATTCCATATTTGTTCATGGATACTTTGGCTTTTGTAGTTCCATATACACACAAAATAGATATGTACAGAAGTGTGAGAGAAAATTATGTGTACAAGACGATGTATCACGTTCTATTAACAGAGAGAGGCCAGAAAGACGAGAGAGAGAGGTGGGGTGCGTAGCTCTTTCTGTACGTGCTTTCTAAAGTAACAACCAAAGCCTGCCTGTGCAGCCTACTTGCTCACCCTGCAACAACACTCTAAATTACAACAGCCATATAATATCATCTCAACAAAAAAAAGAAAAAAATGAATTAGATTCTAGAAAGATGGAAAAGGAAAATAATGCACAAGAAAAAACTGCTTTAATTTCTTTTTTGTAAGCTTATATATTTACTTGAAATTAAACGAAAATATCATGTTAAGTTACAATGTTTACTTACATATGTTAATTGTTAGCTAAAAAGTTTGGGTTTCTTTCACACAGGGGAATGTTTATTTATATGTTATTCAACTTGTTTTTTGGTATAACAAGTTGTTCTTGGAGTATTGTAGATAATTGTGCTTGGGGTATTAAGAAGTTGTTCTTGGGGTATAATTAAGTTGTTCTTCAGGTATTCTAAATTTGTTCTTGGGGTATCAAGATATTTCCTTCCCTCCCTCTTCCTTTTTCAATTTTCTGTTGCTGCCTGCAATTAATCACCTCTTTCTCCAAAACGTGCCCTTTCTTCTTTTCTGTGGTAGATTCCCTTTCTCCTACCCTTCTCTTTTTCTATTTCCTTTTATGGAATTATTTACATGCTATTGTACCTTTCAGGTCTTAAATTGAATCCTTCATTGCCATTCTGCATTGTCCCAATTCTGGAAGAAACCAGGTATTTATAAAAATGTCATTGGGTATTATAAAATATATTTTAGGTATTATAAATTGTTGTTTGAGTATTATAAAATATATTTTGGGTATTAAAAAGTTGTTCTTTGGGTATTCCATATTTGTTCTTTGGGTATTAAACAAGTAAATTATTCTTTGAGTATGATAAAATGTTCTTTGGGTATTATAAGATGTTCTTTGGGTATTATAAATTGTTCTTTGAGTATTACTTGTTTTATTAAATATTCATTTATAAATTGTTCTTTGGATAATATGAATTATTATTTGGGTATTATATATTGTTCTTTGAGTATTATAAATTATTTTTTGGGTATTATAAATTATTATTTGGGTATAATCTATTTATTAATTATTCATTTTTAAATTGTTCTTTGGATATTATAAATTATTCTTTGAGTATTATATATTGTTCTTTGGGTATTATAATTTGTTTTTTGGGTATTATAAATTGTTCTTTGAGTATTATTTATTTAATTATATATTAATTATTTCATTATAAATTTTTTTTGAATGTTATAAATTATATTTTAGATATTATATGTACGACAGGGCGGCTATTCAAATTCGCGGTTCAAATGCTCTCACTACTTTTACAAAATCGGAGGTTTCAGATTGCAAGGATGTGTACGGGATGATGAGATTTGACACGAACAATATTTTCTTCGTTGAATTGTAGGAAGAAAGATAGTGTTCATCGGTTCCGCCGGAATCTGAAAGCATTGATTGTTCATTGTTGTATCAAGTTTGTTCCAAAAGAATGGTGACAGAGATATGAAGGTCCTTTCCTTGTTAATGGGTTCGAGCATGGTGACAGAGATGTGAACTCTCAATGTTTTGTGATGTGATGAAGACAGCAAAGACGATGTTCCTTGATTGGGGTGGGGCGGCCGGATTGCGAGGATAACGATGAAACTTACATTTCTTTGCAGAAGAAAAATTAATCTGGAAATAGTCAAAATCAAAGGGTGCATACCATGCACCCTTGTGCACAGCAGAATCACTCTTAATATATATAGTATAGTGTGCAATAAACTAATTCATGTGAAGAATTCAACATTTATTGTAGTAAAAATTAGTATATAACTATTTTTTGGTCAAATAATTGCTCGAACTTTTATTTTAGGAATAAATATGCTCTTCAAGTATTTTATTATTATAAATAAATCATTTTTTTATCTTAAAATTAAATAAAATGCACTTCAATTTATTTAAAATAAAATAAAATTTTCACACTAGTCTTTTTGGGAATTACACTTTTTGAATGAATACATTATTTTTTATTCGGTAATATTTTTTCAATTTTTTTTCAAACTGAGCATAAAATAAAATAAAAATTCAAATTTTTTTTCTAAAAACTTATAAAAATTTCAAAAATAATACAAAATATTTTCAACAATAATGTGTTCCCAGAAAGTAGTGTTAGTAACCTGGGCGCCATGTAAAGCCACATAAGTGAAGATCAAAATTTAACTTGTTTAATGGGCCCAATTTTCTTTTTAAGTCAATTGGCCTGCCAATTCTTAATTCCAGGCCCGATTATTAACATTAGCCTATTTAATAAATACACTATCACGAGACTATCCATTAAATAAATGCACTATTACCAGTTTCTAATTTCTTTCTTCTTTTGGGGTTCAAATTCGAATTTATGTTTGACGTGATTCTTTTTACTTTTTGTTTCTAAAATATATAAAATTTTCCAAAAAAAGAATTACAAAAATTTTAATTTTATTTATTTTTTCTAAATCTAGCTAGTACTTTTTTGAAATTTTGAATATTTCGAGAATATTCTTGTTGCAATTTTCTAGTGATTATAATTTTTTCTTAGAATTTAATCAATTTACTTATTTTTTTTTCAAAATCTCATTTTCCGCCAGGCCGGGTGACGGCAGCAATAAACGTGGCAGTAACAATTAGATGAAAGGAAAGGATAATATAATCTTTTACATGTAACCTTTTTTTTTAAAATATTCATGGTAGTGTATGAAATAATGATCTATATACTTCAATCCCAATCGTAATATTTGACCAAATCCTCCATACACTACTGGTTCATACTTTAATTTGTCCATTACATATAGTCATGAAATAATAATCTATCTACTTCAACCGCAATCATAATATTTGACCAAATCCTGCGTAGGACTAATGTTTGATAAATAAACACCATTATTTTGTACTATCTAGTAATACGAACCGCCAGACAATTCATTAGCTTTTGATACATTAGCATGAAAATTTATCTGTTTATTATCCCACCATAAATGACAGTAGAACAATGTGTTTTTAAGGAAATTATCAAAGAATTCTTCATTTACGCTAAGATAGTGATTTCCAAAATCATCATTTTTAGAGCCACAATGCGCAAACAATTGCGTGTTTCCATCCGGTGATAGATTATTAGAATAAGCAACTGACTTGAAATAAGCAAACGACTTTCCTTACTGCAAACAGCCTCTAGCTATCCCAATATTAGATGCATCACAATTGTCTTGAAATGTCTTAGAGAAATCCGGCAAACTCAAAACTGGAGGTTCAACTAGTTTAGTATCAGAAGTTTTGATACATCGAATATTGATATACTAAAAGTTGCGATATGATAACATTATGAAATTTTATACTTTAAAATTTTCACTATGGTATATAATATGACTAAATAATATAATTTATATCTCAAAATAAGTAAACACTACTACAATTTAGAGCTTGCATAGCTCTACTTAGAGAGCTCAGTTGTAAATGAGCTCTCTAAGTTGTTACTTAGAGAGCTCATTTACAAATGAGTTTTCCAAGTTGTTACTTAGAGAGCTCATTTACAAATGAGCTCTCCAATCATATACGGAAAAAAAAAAGAAAAATTAAAATATACTTGCATAGCGGTTTAAAACCGCTTTAATAAAAAAATATTTAAAAAAAATAAAAAAAATATAGGAAAGCGGTTTAAAACCGCTGTAAAGGATTAAAGCGGTTATAGACCGCTATGGGCTTTCAGCTATGAAGCCCAATTACACTCTTTTTAACCTAGTCCTTTTTTCATTTCGTATCCTATTTCATTAACAAAAACCCTTCCCTCATCCTGAAGGCCGCCGCACATAGTTACTTCTGAAGGCCACATTCTTTGCCGATGAAGGTCGGTGTTGAAGGCCGGCGCTGAAGTCCGCCACTGAAGACCTGCGTTGAATTCCGTCGCTGAAGGCAGGAGAAGTCCGCCGCTGAAGGTTCGCCCCTGAAGGCCGCTGAAGGATTCTGATAACGGCACCGACTCGAGTCGGCCGGATCCCGATGAGAAGAGCTCCGGAATCTGCAGTCCCAGGCTATGGCGTTTCGATTCTCAACATTCCGGTTTGTTCACTTCGAGGCTCCTCGAAATCCGGCGTTTTCGGATTCCCCTCATTTTCGTCGCAACAGAAGAGAGAAAATGGCGGAAACAGATCAAGTCAGCCTAAGCACCGATGATGGATAGAAAATGGCGGAATACTTTTGATAGAGTTTTTTTTCCAGGGTAATACTTTTGCTTTTGTTTTCTTCTTCAAAAATAACTTGGGTTAATTAAATTTTCAGATTTTTAGCACTGTTCTTCAAATGTAACTTGGATCAATTAATTTTATTTTTTATTATATATGTATAGTTTTTCATATATAATATTTTATGTTTTGATATTTGAATCAGTAGGATATTTGATGTTTTTTCAGATCTCGGATCGAAGATCGGATATTTGAATCACCATCAGATCGGATATTTTTTTTTTATGTTTTGGTGAGAATTTAGATCTGTATAATTAAATTGATGTATATTTTGATTTATTGACGTGTTGATGTATATTTTGATTTATTGATGAATATTTTATTTATCAGTTGTATGATTGGCATTTTTAATTTTTTATAAATAATTTTTTTTTTTTTAAAAGAAGCACTTGCAGAGCGGTTCTTAACCACTCTCTAAGTGGTTACTTAGAGAGCGGTTCATAACCGCTTTCTAAGTGCGATTTTAGAGCGGTTCTTTAACCGCTTTCTAAGTGCAACCTAGCTTGCATAGCTTTCGCTTGGAGAGCTAAAATAACCGTTTTCTAAGTGGAATTTCGTGAGCTCTCCAATCTTGTTTCTGTACTAGTGAAATAAGCATACAATGCCTACGTACAAACCTCGAAGCCTACACATATTGATAATACATAAAATATGCACAAAATGTGCATGTACCGATCATGCATAAAATGAGCACATTATCTTCAAAGTAAATAATATTTGAATTAAAATTTATTTTAAGTAAATCATGTATTATAATTATTTCTATGTATAAAAATATTTAAATAAAAAAATATTTCTATGTATTACAATTTTATGAACTGTTTTCAAATTTTTCCTTCCTTTTTTTTAATATCATTGATATTTAGAAATATCTTTTTTTTAATGTTAAGCTAATATGATTTTTTCTATAGAAATAGGGCTTCTGGGTTTGATATCGCTTTTACTCAGTACGACATCAACCTCTATACCACATATGTGCATTCCCACAAAGATTAATGCGGTTAAGATGTTTAGCATCTGCACATTGACAAACCAGCAAGAAGATATTTCTAGAAGACATTTCGCTGAAAAAGTATCTAAAAGCACTTGCAAAAAGGCAAGTATATATAAATTATCAGCTAATAAATTTTAAAATTAATTTGATGAAATCTTTTAACGTTTCATAATATAATTATATTCTACTAAGAGGATGAATGAATTTATAATTTTTTAAAAAAATTTTATAAGCATCTTCAAAATATGAAGCCTGCTTACGTGATGAAATCAATAAATATGTAGCTACACTTGCAGCGTAAGCATAAGAAATTATCACAAATTAGTACAAAAGTAATGCACTATTTTTAAATAGGTACAAAAATTTTGCATAATAGTGTAAAAATAAATTATTCATAGAGTTATTTTTTGCATATTGTACCTATTTAAAAATAGTGTATTATTTTTATACCAATTTGTGACTAACCTCATAAATATTCTTGCCCAATTAAAATTATTTGCATATTTTGTTATTGCTGGAATAATATTTTAACATTTGTTCCTCAGATTTGCAGGACTGGTGTTGTACAGCTACAACATCCTGCCACTAGATGTACTACTCAGCCAAAGACAGGTACAAACTATTATTTACAGAAAAATACAATTTATATATTACCTTGTATCGTCTTATATTTATTAAGTAAAATAATTTATCATTTTTAGATCGGAGAGATGGAGGGGGCGGAGATGAGAGAAATTGTTGTTGTAAGCAAAATATCGAAATCCTCTCACGCCCTTGTGATGCAGATTTGCAGGTCAGCTCCTACATCGTATTATTTGATCGTTCTCATCATATTGTGTGCATAAAAATACCCTTTTTTTCCACAGCTTGTGCTTACATATCTGCTTCTTGTTTCATAGAAGGGGACAAGTGGCACGACCACTTTTCGATCGTACAACATAGTTTTGTAGAGAGAAGTTGGAGCAAAGTATAAACAAGAAGATAACTTTCCGCCTCTGAAAGAATGAAATACTGACTATAAAAAATGATGAATTTGCACATTGATATTGCATCTAATGTAACAATATAGCCTAATTGACTCCTTATGATGATATCCCACTGTAATTCATTCGATATCATTTCATTTGATCTCAGAAGTTTCGATACATCGAATTTTTATATACTAAAAGATTCGATATGATAACAGTATGAAATTTTATACATTAAAATTTTCAATATGGTTATAATATGACTAACTAATATAATTTATATCACAAAATGATTAAATAAGCATACAATGCCTACGTACGAACCTCGAATCCTACACATATTGATAATACATAAAATATGCACAAAATGTGCATGTACCGATCATGCACAAAATGTGCACATTATTTTATAAGTAAATATTATTTGAATTAAAATTTATTTTAAATATAAAATTATATTATAATTATTTCTATGTATTAAAATATTTAAATAAAAAAAATATTACTATGTATTACAATTTTATGAACTATTTTATAATTTTTTTTTTTAAATATCATTGATATTTTGAAATATCCTTTTTTTAATGTTAAGCTAATATTATTTTTTCTATAGAAATAGAGCTTTTGGGTTTGATGTCGTTTTTTTCTATGGAAATAAGGATTAACTAATTTCAAGTTCTTTTTTATTATGCATATATACAAAAATTAAATCAATTTATAGTATATATACTCACCAATTCCAACCAGATAATCAGTTGAGCCATCAGGACTGCAACTGATAGAACTATAAACAAAAATTCGGCTATCATCCAATTTGGGATGTATTCCAAATGCCTCACATCCTCCCCTACATAATATGTAATTGTGTTATTTAATATTATAAGAGTGTATTTAATAGTAGGTTGTTTTTGTATGTGGGTGTAAAATAGTATGAGGATAGAAATTAAGATGATATTATGGGATACTAGGAGACGATTGCATTTGCATGGTAAGCTATTTTAATATCTATTCTTATATAGGGGAAGTTGACTATTAAATTTGCTTAAGCGAATATATAGTGAAAACTCGTTATTATTCAATAAAATTACTACGAGTCAATTTTATTTTTACAAATTTTACTTGCTATCAAACGTACATATAAGTATATTATGAAAGTAAAATTATTAAATTTATTTGAAGATTTGCATAGTGTAATATACCAACTGCCATATCTTCTTTCATAATCTGTTCCATCCTCTTGTTAAGAATTTAAGTCTTTATAATATATAGGCTAAATTGAAGATCGATGTTGATCACGTACGCTAGTTAACAAGAAAAAGGAATAATTAAGTAAAACATCACCTCACCGCTCATTCTTTTATGCATGAACATAATGTGTTGATAAATTGTTGGGATACAACCTGAGTGTTTTGATCCAGATCCCTAAAACCCTGATGAATTTGCCTCAGTACACTCATCAGGACTGTTTAGTTCAGGACTAGTCAGGTTAGAATAGGTTTTCTATTCACAGGCAATCAGCTCAGGGGGAACGCACTGAAGACTGAAGATTAATGGAAGACGTCCTAAAGATCCTAAGTCAGAAGAGTGTTCCAGCCTGAAGGTTGGAGTCCAGAAGGCATTCAACCTGAAGCTGATCCCTAAAGGACCTGAAGTTCATCCTGAAGACCGACGAAGACAGTCCAAAAATATCCCACCGATGATGTTCCTACTTAGTACACTAAGCATGCTCAGGTCAGGACTCGTCTAGTGAAGGCAGAAGTAGCCTGAGTAGTCAGGCTGAGTGCTCATCCACTGACACTCATAATATCCTGATGAAAAGCTACTGAAGCAATGGGAATTAACATTTATGTTAACACCTGAGAACAGAAAAATGTCAGTAGTCACAGTGTCAGACAAACATTTATTCTGAGTAAGAGCAAGACACTCGGAGTTTAAATGTGTGATGAAGTATTAAGTCACATCACTTCTCTAGCATTTGAAGGATGGCCAATGGTGTGTCGACACGTAAGTATGGAGGACTGCACACATTTAAGCTTTGGGAAAGGTCAACCAAGTATAAGCTAGTCTGCATCTACCTATAATAGGAAGATTCGAAAAGATCTCCTCCAATGGATCTCTTTTGAATCTCTCCTATAAATACAGAGTGTCTTGCACCCATTCAAGACTAACGGGAAATTTCCAAGCTATCGAGATCTCCAAGAATCCAAGTGCTCAAAGCATAAGTTAAACAACACTCTGTAATTAAATTTCCCTAGTGTTGTAGTAGGATTCAAACTCTGTATTTGCTTAGATTGATATTCCTTATCCTTAGCATTTGTTTAGAATTGGAAGGACTATCCCACTTAGTTGGAAACTAGAAAACCAAACCCCTCAGTGTGTGAGAATGTTGGTGGGAAGGATTGAGACTTGTAAAACGCCCAGGGGTCGAGTTCCTTAGAGAGGAAGGAGGTTATTTGTGCACCTTGGCACGCTAAAAACAAGCACCAATCCTCAGTGGTAGAGGATCGCTTCCTATTGAATCAGGTCGTGGACGTAGGAGTTGGTTATCTCCGAGCCACGTTAAAAATGCCAATGAGTGCTGATTTATATTTCTGTTCAGGATCATTACTGTCATACATATTCAACTTCGCATTCAACATAAGTTTTACAATTTCAGGAGAAACCAATTCTCCTGAGCATAATCAGTGCACCAGCCTTAACAACTATTTCTAAGCAAATCGGAAAATAGTTTTCAGGACATAAAACGAATAGAAACTTAAGGGCTCACTTCCGCATGTAACTCTAGCTTACTAAGATAGTTATCCAACTGAGTAGATTTATGAGCGGTCAGTAGGTGGGTTATCTCTATTGAGCTTCGGAGAGCACATACTCAGAACTCAGCCTATCTGTCTCCTGACTGATCGATCTCTGCTGCCCCTGAGACCATCAGATCACTGAGAACTATCAGGATCTTCCTGACTGAGTTTTGAAATTGCATTTTCCTGAGATTTTGGAAAATCTGACATCACTGTATTCACCACATATACTGATTATACTCATTTCGGGACCAACAAGTGGTATCAGAGCAATGATTCAAAAGGCTACTAACTTTGAGTACCAACAGTTTTAGAGTTGAAACTTTTGGTTGTCTACCTGAGCTAGATCTTGTTTCTGAAAACGGCATATCATGGCATCTTCTAAGCGCCTTGAAGGAAATCTTCCTGAGTTTTCCGTTAGTAACTATGATTATTGGAGATTCAGAGTTCTTGCTCATCTATACTCCATTCATGATCAGATGTACAGGGTGATCGAGGAAGGACCCATCAAGTTCTTGACCAACCGATCAACCACCTGGTCCATTTCTGGAGGTGTTCCAGTTCCTCAGCTAGGAGATGAGCCTGTGGAGAGGTCCGCGCTTACATCTGGCCAGATTAAGAAAATCGGACTAGATAATATTGCGAAGAACATTATACTCCACACTGTTCCTTACGAGGATTCAGTAAGGCTGATGCATCTGAAGACTGCCAAAGAGATTTGGGATACTTTGGCAGAGATGAGTGAGGGATCTGGAAAGATGAAGGAGAACAAGAGAGATTTGGCTATCAGGAAATTTGAGAGCTTCAAGATGCTGGAGGGAGAGTCGATAGACCAGGTGGAGTCTCGCTTCATCAAGCTGATGAACGAGCTGGCAACCCTTGGGAAGGAGGTTCCCAAGAGGGAGGTGTCTTCCAAAATCCTGATTTGTCTTCCTGAAAGATGGGACACAAGTGTTATCATGCTGAAGAGCACTCAAGATCTCACGAGTGTCTACTACTCATCTCTTCTTTGAGCTGAAGGCTCTAGAGTTCGACCTCGAGAAGAAGAAGAAGAAGAAGAAGAAGAAGAAGAAGAAGAAGAAGAAG